>VYZX01006019.1:136718-156758 GCA_013401335.1 Brachypteracias leptosomus | reverse complement strand
CTATCTCTCCTGTTTCCTTTCTGAGGGGACCCACACCTTCCCTAGTCTTCTTTTTACCATTAATATACCTGTAGAAATTTTTGCTATTCCCCTTGATCTCCCTGGCTAGATTTAATTCTAACTGAGCTTTAGCTTTTCTAACCAGGTCTCTTGCCACTCGGGCAGCTTTTTTATATGCTTCCCATTCTAGTTGTCCCTTCTTCCACTCCTTGTAAAGTTTCTTTTTGTGTGACGGTGTGTCCAGGAGCTATTTGCTCATCCAGGCGGATCTCCGAGTGCTCTTTCCTGCCTTCCTCTTTGTCGGTATACTTTGCTCCTGGACACGGAGAAGGTGATCCTTGAATACTGACCAGCTGTCCTGGGCCCCCTTAAGGATGAATAGATAGATATTATTAAAACCTGATAATGTAGAATTATATATACCTTGGTTTGTGCTGTAGCAGTATAAGGTTGAAAAAAATAAGTTCCATATAGTAATTAAACAATACATTACTTTTAGCAATGTTGTTTTCATTTTCAAATGTTACATTTTAATAGAAGACAATAGCAACCTGAATGACAGCCCTGGATACATGCAGAAAATATTTTAGATGTCTAAGTATTAGAAACTTCTAATTTTCATACTTTGTCCTCTTGAAACAACTATCATGTTTAAGACTATACAGTAATAAATATGAAGTTCAAGGGTTTTTTATGCTAAAATGAGACTTACTTATTCATGGATATGTGGCGAGCCTTCCTAAAAGAAAAGTACAGCTGAGGTTCTGAAGTTAGAAGCAGATAAGTACTGAACCAAGGAGAGATTTAAAGATGATGCATGGATGACCTAAAGAAAAAAAAAAAATTAGGGAGAAGTAAAATTTCATTTCCTGGTCTTGAAATTATAATAGTGTATAAGTGAAATAAGACATTCGGGTCTGGAGCCGCAAAGTTTGAAAGGCCATAGCTTGCAATTTTACTGGATTACTTTTGGTCTGGTATTTTTATTTGAAACTAAGCTTTTTGGAGTAAGAGGCTTAAGATGAAATTCCATGGAAACATAAAAAAAAAAAAATCTATTTCTGATATATCAGAGGAACTGCTACAAAGATATTAAACACTGACCTAACATTATTATCCTTTGAATGTATATGCTTGTTTAGGTAACATTTGATTTGGCTGGTCAGTAACACATTCTGTGTTGTTTGTTTGTTTAGGAAATGTTTTTCTAAAGCATGGTTCGGATCTACGGATTATTCCCAGAGATCGAGTTGGCAGTTTGTAACATCTCCTGAAAGCTTTGGAATAAGTGACATTGCCATGCAGCAAAGGTCTATTTATTTTGGGACTCCAAAATGCAACTAATGATTTGGCCTTTTTTAAAGCTAGCAAAAATGACTTCCCAAGATTTATTTTTTTTTCTTGAAACAGAGATAAGGTTTCATTTTCTTTTTAAAATATATTAATTCACACATTGATTCTTCCCTGACTAGTAGAAGAATGAACTCATTGCATGTTATGTTCCTGAAACAAGGATGGACCTATAGGTGTTACTGACACCACAGTGGTAAACACACAGCCACAATTAATAAATATGTAAAATACTGGATACTGTTGAGCCTACTTTGTGGAAGGGGAAAACTGTGTTGCAATTTTGCTACAAAGAAATTGTTCCTACTGAATGCAAAAACTTTTCCTTTTTTTTCCTTTATTTTTTTTCTAAACTTACTTTTATTTTAGAGGAACAGTTTCCACATGGTTCAAGTATTAAGCTGAAATTGAAGGGAAATTTCAGAGGTTTATGACTCAAGTAAACAACTGCCAAATGTTCCAACATAACTGTAATTTTTAATTGCTGAAAATGTTTTGGTAAAGGAGAAAACAGCAAAAGTTTCTATGTGCTAAAACTTCATTTCATGTATTCTGAAGTTAAATTAAATGCAGTTTCAGAGAATTTATGAGACCTAATCTCCCATGAAGTGCCATCAGCTGAGAAGGATTCAGTGTAAGTTGGGAATGTGTAGGTACTGATCATATATGTCATTCTTTTTCAGTAAACTAATACTGGTTCTTGCTAAAAGTCTTGTTTTGTTACAGCGTGTTACATAGGAAACAACACGGAATTCACCAAAATGTTTGTGTTCAGATTATGTGCTTCTTGTTTATAAATTGTCAGGGGTAAACTATCATTTGTATATTTTAATTGGAGAAATTGCTGCTTTTCTTGAACTGGTAATCTCCTTTGTGATTTAATGTGTTTGGCAAAATCTTACCCTTTTGCATCTTTTTCTGTCCTACTGAGATTAACAGAAAGAACAATGGGCAATGTAGTGCTTGGTTAAATGAGTATTGTCACAATTACAACTGTCCTGTGCAATAATCGTGCTTTAGAAAGATGTTCAAATAATGTGTCAGATAGTTCAGAAGTACAGAATGCCCTTCTAAGCGGGTGTAAATTGAATATATGGAGCAAAAATCTTCTGAAAGTTGGTATTTGACTATAAACATTTTTCAACTCTTAAGATGAATTGTAAAATTATGAATTTTCCTTTATTTTAATAAACAATCATATGAAGAAGTGCAAACTTTGTTCCTCTCATATTCTTAATTAGATTTTGACAATAATTAAAACCTCCACCCTTTAACCTTCTAATCAATGTACTTTGAGATTCATTTCAAGCCAAAAGATTCTTATTATGCAGAATTCTACAGAACACTGCCCTTAAAGGGCAGAGTGCATAATTTCTATTAATCTAATGCCACAATATAATGAGGATGAGCCAAATTAATTGCTTGTAATTTTTTGTCTGGAAATCTCTTGACTGAACACCAGAAAAACCACCTGACACCATAATGTTGCAAACGTTAATATTTCTTTTTCCTGTCTAAAGGTCATAGTGGTTAAATGCATTTTTGTCATGGTTTGAGGCTACCCAGCTGACAACAAAGCACCATGAAACCACTCTCCTAACCTCTGGTGGGATGGGGAGGAAAAAATACAACAAAAGGCTTGAAGGTTGAGACAAAGGACAGGGAGGTCTCACTATTATTTTGGTCACCATCCCAAGACAGGCTTGATTTGGGGAAACAGAATCAATTTGATTTAAACAAAACCACCACCGTTCACTAATTGAATCAGAGTAGGACAGTGATAAATACAACTGGATCTTAAATACAGCACTTCCACCCACCCCTCTCTTCTTCACTGGCCAGGCTCTTCTATCTCCTCCCTGCCAGCAGCACAGAGAGGCAGGGAATGGGGGTTGTGGCCAGTCTCAACCTGTTCCCTGTTGTTCCTGCTGCTCCTTCCTCCTTGGGGAAAGTTCCTCACAGTGCTCCCCTGGGGAAGCTGCTGCTCCAGTGATACAATGATCAGTTGGAGCAAGAGAAGGATCTGTGCCAGTACAACTGCAGAATGTTGGTGGGTTCTGAAGGTGCTGGGGGCACAGCAGTCCTTTGTGTGGCAGCAAGCAGGTGGCCATCAAATGGAGCACTTTAATGCGGCAGTGGAAAAACCTGAATCTTGCAGTCATCTTAGTAGTGCTGTGGAGACCGCGTTTCAGGCATTTTGGCAGGAGCGCCAAGCTCCAGCTGGGTAGGATTCAGCCTGTATGTAATACACAATGTTCAGATTTAAATACAGTATACCCAACTATACATCTCAGTAGTGAATTTCAGCCACTGTTCCTACTGATGGAAGGTAAATACTGGGGATTATTCACAAAGACTAGCATGATCTTTCTGAGGCTAATCTCTGCAGGCTATTTCTGAAGTTAATGGAAGTGAGAGTCCTCCAGAGACAGATTCAGAGTAGCTAAATGAATCCTCAGTTCTGAATCACCCTCTGGAGGAGCCTTTCTCTCTTTACTGATTACAGAAAGCCATTGAGGCATTAGCCTGCAGGGGCCAATGGTAACCTTTGTGAATACCTTCCCCAACAGGCACTTCCCCCTCCTGTCAGTATTATGTGTTACAGAGTTGTACTCCCTACTCACTGTTGTTTGATCTCGATGTTTAGCACATGATACAAAGCTCCTAGGGACTTGTTCAAAACCAAAATTACAAGATTTTGTTTGCATGAAAACAAACTGCTTTTTTATGTGATCTAAGTGAGTTTAATGCATCTTTTAAAATTGTCTTTTGACAGCAGATTCAGCAGCTTTGAGGGGAGTGAGGGAAAGGCCTGTTGTTCTTTACAGAATGCTTTGTCAGGTTAAAATTAGTTAAATGCCAGGTGCCCACCAAAGCTGCTCTATCACTCCCCTCCTCAACTGGAGAGGGGAGAGAAAATTGAAAGGCTCAAGGGTCAAGATAAGGACAGGGAGTGGTCACTCACCAATTACCATCACTAGCAAAACACACTTGACTTGTGGAATTAATTTAATTTATGGAATCAGAGTTGGGGAATGAAAAATAATATCAACTCTTAAGAACACCTTCCCCCCAACCCCTCCCTTCTTCCCAGGCCTAACTTCACTCGTAATTTTCTCTATGGGGATGTGGAATGGGAGTTGTGATCAGTTCATCAGATGGTGTTTCTGCCACTCTTTATTCCTCGTGCTCCTCCCCCTCCTTCTTCACTGACCTTGGTGTCTGCAGAATTGTTTCACATATTCTTAGTCCTCTTTCCAGCTGAATTTGCTGTTGGGGCTTTTTTTCCCCTCTTCTTAAATATGTTATCACAGAGGCACTACCACTGTTCCTGGTAGGCTCAGCCTTACCCAGCAGCAGGCACCTCTTGCATCTAGCTGTCACTGGCTTTGTCAGACATGGAAGAAGCTTCCAGCAGCTTTTCACAGAACCCACCTTTATAGACCCCCCCACTAACAAAACCTTACCACAAACCCAATACTTGTCTACAAACAAAGAAGAGAAAGTGTGTACTGAAGAAGGAAAGAAAAGATTCTACTACATTTTTTTCAGAGTAGAGAATTGATCTCCTTTGTCTCCCTGAAGAGTTTAAATATTCCTGGAAAGCAGGTTTTAAAGGATTTGGAATACATAGAAATAGCCACTAATAGAAAAACCAGGTGCAGGTGTTCCCATTTATTACTATGAAGAAAATCCTGAGGCTATGAGTAGGAACTGTCACTGGTGAGAAATACCAGATGTTATGTGTAAGAACTGTACCAACCTTAGAGGCTTTGGATCATTTTAGTGGAGCAAATCACTCTTGGATTTTTGAACAATAGATCGTGTTTGTCCTATAATCAAGTTCTGTTTATAGACCTTGAGAGTAATCTCTGTGTAGTGGAAGTGGGAAGATCGCTGTCCACAATCCCTTTCACTGCTTATAAGACTTCACAAGAAATAAGTCTGGGACAGTCTGGGCATTAAAAAAGGTTAAAGTTTTGCCCCTATGGAATTCTGCCTCAAAGATTAAAGTACCAGTTGAAAAGTGCAACATCTTTACCTTCAGGAGGCTTGGCTGGGGTAAATATTCAGTGCCCTCAGATGAAAAGGGTTTTTTAAAAAAAAATGGAAGATATGCTTGGTCTTGCCTATTACAGTACATGGTCATTTTGCAATTCCAGGCTCACACTGTATGTCTTACAGCAAAAGCCACGAGATTTTAGTAGATGTGGGCTATCCTGTTTGCTGTTATAAACATCTTAGAAATTCAACTAAAGAGCTGTGGTCTATTTATAAGAGTAAATGCGAGGGAAATACATACATGAAGCACACCATCCACATCTAGTGAACATTCTTGGTATGGATGATCAGAAATAGCTTGGTATTAGTACTGGTTCATACTCCTGATGCTTTGTAAGCAGCTGTGTAAGCATCAGGAACTGCTCTGAAGCATGCTTTGATACTGGAACTGGTTGCTAGGAGAGGCTGTGGAGTCTCCATCTTCAGTGATACTCAAAAGATGATTGGACAAGACCTTGAGAACTGATGTAACTGAAGCTGGCCCAGGTCTGAGCAGGGCTTGAACCAAGTAAACCCCAGAGGTCCTTTCCAACCTAAGCTAGTCCCTGATCATTTCTTTCCTTAGTCCATCTCTCGCGACTTTTTCTTCATAGAGAATGAGCTATATCTTGCTTTACCTTAAGTATCTGCCCAGATAGTGGAGACATGGCAGAGCCATGACTTTTTGCCCTCCGCACACCTGTACTTTCTCAGAATGTCTATAAAAAGTTACAGTCTTTGACCTAGAATCATAGAGTGGATGGGTTGGAAGGGACCTCAAAGATCATCTAGTTCCAACCTCCCTACCATGGCAGGGACACCTCGCTGTAGACTCAAGGCCCCATCCAACCTGGCCCTGAACAATTCCAGGCATGGAGCATCCACAACCCCCCTGGACAATCTGTTCCAGTGTCTCACCACCCTCTGAGTAAATTTCCTTCTAATTTCCAGTCTAAATCTACCCTCTTCCAGTTTTAACCCATTACCCCTTGTTCTATCACTACAGGCCTTTGTAAAACATCCCTCTCCAGTCTTCTTGTAGGCCTTCTTCAGGTACTGGGAGGCTGCAATAAGGTCTTCCTGGAGCCTTCTCTTCTGCAGGCTGAACAAGCCCAATTCTCTCAGCCTGTCTTCATAGGGGAGGTGTTCCAGCCCTTGAATCATCTCTGTAGCCCTCCTCTGGACCCTTTCCAACAGGTCAATGTCCTTCTTAAGCTGGGGGCTCCAGAGCTGGATGCAGTACTACAGATGGGGTCTCATGAGAGCAGAGTAGAGGGGTGGAATCACCTCCCTTGATCTGCTGGCCACGCTTCTTTTAATGAAGTCCAGGATAGGGTTGGCTTTCTGGGCTGCACTCGCACATTGCTGGCTCATGTCCAGCTTTTCACTACCTTCTGCTGGAGTGGCAGTAAAAGTTTGGCCAAAGGGAAAAGCCAAAATTTTGGTATCTTCTACTGTTGTGTAGAAGCTGTGATGTCATGACAGCTGCATGAGAAGTTTGGAATCTGATAGATGAAATGCATGTGTGTTCATTATGATGTTAATTTCAGCCATTTTGCGAATTACATTTGTATGTTTAAATTGGAAACAAAAAGATGTAGCTAATCAGCTAATATTTATTGCAATAGATTTCTAAACCACATTTTTCTTATGTGGATGGGAGAGGGAATGTAAATACTGTAATAAAATGCTGTCAGAGGATCCATGTTGCTTGAAAAATTAACATATTTCAGTTCACTTTTACATTGACATTTCCAGTTAGCAGTAGTGATTGTGACAGGGTTCTGTTCTGTTGCTATGGGCTCTTGAGTAGGATACAAATAATACTGGTTAACAATACAGCAGCTAGGCATCTTTACCTCCAGCGTGAATAGTGAAAGATCGTACAAGCACTCAATGTCAATAAGCACCCCCCCCCATGCAGAGCAGATTATTAGTACATGAACAAGGGCACAGCACATCTTGCCAACTGTACAGTAGTCAATGTTATCCCCTATGGGCGACAATGAAATCAAAATGGTTCAATTATTTATGTCAGATTCATTTAATTCCCACTTATTGACTAAATGCTGCTCCAAATGAATATATCGGTAGCACAAAGTAAGAGTATCCAGAGTGAGCTCAGCTACTGATTATTTGCATTTCATGGCTTTGTTTCGGACAACTCCAACTCTCTCCAGGGCAAACCTGTTCCAGAGAGGGATTGTAGGACAGTCAATGCCATTGTGGCCTTCAGCCCAGGAATCTGTTGTTTAAAAGCTGGTCTGAAGTTTATCCATTTCTTTTTTATCTGTAAACTTATGGCCATAGAAACTTTGGATGGAGGTCTTCTGTTGATTTTCAGCCTTTAGGGTCAGGGAATGCTGAAGATTTGTGTACCATATCTAAACATCTAAAAATGATAAAGGAAAGCAATTTTAACCATGAACTTTTGTAAATTAGCCTATGACTTTTAAATTTCTCTTGTCCTACTGAAATGGCAGAGGAATTTATAATGCCCAAAAAATCAGCAGCCATGGAAAAAGTTTAAACAGGGCGGGGGAGGGAGGGGTAAAATCTCTAGAGGATCTTAAAAATGAGAGCATTTGACTGTTGCAAGGGCTGATGAGACTTGACATCCCATTTCTTTGTGGCAGTTCTCTCCAGACCTACATTGATGACCAATCCCCTGTGGTTATTCCTTATTCCTGACTCCCAAACACTTTCAAATATGAACTGAAGATGGGATTGGTCCCCAGGCATGTCTAAAAAAATATTTTTATTGCGTTCAGTTCTGACTATTCAGCACGGTCCTCTGTATGATATCAGTGATGCTTCCATAAGAGACATCACGTCTTCTGTCATCAAAGTAGTGTAGACTTTTATGTCTAAATGATTAATGTAATGCAGTTTACACTGGGAAGCCCTCACAGCTAAAAAAACCAGCAAATCCATAAAGTATCTTGGACCCTACTCTAAAAATAAAGTTATCAGTTATTTTTAGCTTTCTAAAATAAAATAAAACCTCTAACCTTACCACTTTATACTGAAAGTGGCTGCTATCAAAGTACAGTATGCGTTCATTTTTTCATATTGTGCCTTAAATGCAAATTTTGAAGTTCAATTTGAACAGTGAGATCACCTGGAAAACAAATCTTTGTTCAATGGCTACTGTGATATGCTTGCATTGCTAGGTGACCTCAAATTAGAATGGCAAGGAAATGCTGTAACAGCTTCCAGTGTTCATCACAAAATCAAGATGTTTGTAAACATGTTTTAATTCAGGGTTTGTCTAGTTAGTGAAAAATATTTTATTGAAACCCTTGACAGCTTTTGTCTGAAGATTTGACATTTGACTATGATAATTGCACATTAAATTTCTACTTATCAGTGCTCAAGTATTAGTTGTAGTAATGCTTCCTTGTTATGACTGAGGGATATCACTTTATACTAAATTTTCTGATTTGTACTGTAATTAACGTTCACATGTAAAAGATAAATGGAGACAAATAATTACTTCCATTACCCAGTGATGGTGGACTGAAACAGCGATTTTGTCCAAAAAAACCATGGAGGAATGACAAACTGTGAGGTGGCAAGTAAGTTATGTCATTAATAACACATATGATCATCTACTTAAGTTCATGTGAACTTTTAGTATTAAAAAATCAATTGTTATAAGCTGGACAGGGAAGATCTGAAATTGAAATGCAGTGGATCTGCCTTTGGTTTGCCAAAAACAGCATCAGCACCATTCTATTTGATTTAATGCAGAAGAATCATAGAAACACAGAATGGTAAGGGTTGGAAGTGACCTCTGGCGATCATCTAATCCAGGCCCCCTGCCAAAGCAGGTTCACCTAGAACAGGCTGCACAAGACGGTGTCCATGCGGGTTTTGAAAGTCTCCAGAGAAGGAGACTCCACAACCTCTCTGGGCAGCCCATTCCAGGGCTCTGTCGCCCTCAATGTCAACAAGTTTTCCCTCATGTTCAGATGGAACCTCCTGTGTTCCAGTTTGTGTCCATTGCCCCTTGTCCTGTGGCTGGGCGCCACTGAAAAGAGTCCGGCCCCATCCTCTTGACACTTGACCTTTAGATATTTATAAGCATTGATCAGATCCCCTCTAAGTCTTCTCTTCTCCAGGCTAAACAGCCGCAGGTCTCTCAGTTTTGACTTGTAAGAAAAATGCTCCAGTCCCCTAATCATCTATATAGCCCTCCACTGTACTCTTTCCAGTGGTTCCCTGTCTCTCTTGAACTGGGGAGCCCTGAACTGGACACAACACTCCATATCTGGCCTCACTAAGGCAGAGTAGAGGTGGGGGAGAACCTCCCTCCACCTGCTGGCCACATTCTTCTTAATGCACCCCAGGATACAATTGGCCTTGTTGACCACAAGTACACATTGCTGGCTCATGGCTAACTTCTTGTCCACCAGGACTCCCAGGTCCTTCTCCGTGGAGCTGCTTTCCATCAGGTCAGCCCCTAATCTGTGCTGGTGCATGGGGTTATTTCTCCCCAGGTGCAGGACCCTACATTTGCCTTTGTTTAACTTCATTAGGTTCCACTCCACTCAACTCTCCAGCCTGTCCAGATCTCACTGAATGTCAGCACAGCCTTCTGGTTACAAACTCCCGGTTTTGTATCATCAGCAAACTTGCTGAGGGTACACTCTATCCCTTCATCCAGGTCATTGATGAATATATTGAACAAGACTGGACCCATTACTGACTCCTGGGGAACACCACTAGCTACAGGCCTCCAACTGGACTCTGCAAGTGTAAGTACAAAGAATTGTCACTTTTTTAATATAATAATTCTTCAACTATTTCTGATGTCAACAGGCTTGAACAAATTACGTACATTCTACATAGGTGGAATTTCCCAAGGGATTAACAACGCTTTTGGAAAATTGTTAGGGTTTCAGAGTTGAAAAAGACTGAATAAAATGGATCTGGTTTAACTATTGGCCCTGCAATAGTTAAAGAACAAGACAAAAATATCTCTAACAGTGCTAGAAAGTTTTTGTGCAAATATATTGTTCTTTTTTTAAAGTACTGGTAAAAAAGATGCTACAGTCTTGGAGATTTTCTAAGTCCAGTGTTTTACTACACTTACATTTAGAATTATTTTTCCCCAACTTCATTTTAATTTGTGAAAATCAAGCCTGCTTCTCCTTCTCCTTCTCCTTCTTCTTCTTCCTCTTCTTCTTCTTCTTCTTCTTCTTCTTCTTCTTCTTCTTCTTCTTCTTCTTCTTCTTCTCTCCCTCTTCCTCAACCTCTTCTTTTTCCTCTTCTCCCTCCTCTTCCTCTTCTCCCTCTTCGATGGGACCAATAATTTCAGGTGCTTCTCCTAGTAGGAGAAGCCTAGTCAATAAATTTAGGCTAAGTGGATTACTACACAGGTAAGATGGATTCCAGTCAGGGAGACTTTTACAGAAAACAAACATGTCTTTAATGCATCTAATGAACAGCGCAGATGTGAGAGATGATGTTTCTTATTCTCTGCAGATCACTGGTTTTATTACCTTCCTAGCTACCCACAGTATCACTGGTCATATACCTAGGTAGCTCAAAAAGCTATTTGAAACTAAGCTGAAAAAAACCCTGTAGATTCTGCTTTAATTAAACTCCTGTCAGAGGTATTCAGGCAATAAATTATTTTGGAATCTTATAAATAGCTCTGTCAATTCAATTAATTCTTGCATCATACATTTAAAGATGTCAATCTTTCTTCACTAAGGTGCTTTTTTCACTATAGTTATTACTGCCATTTTCACACTTCATTCTTCTTTTTTTACCCAGAATTCTCTTCCCATCTACCTTTTTCTAATTTCCTTCTTCCTTTATTTTAATCTAATTCAGATTGTCTATCATTACCTTGAGCCTTGTTCCATCCCAGATCTTTGAATTCCATTTTTCCCTTCTTTTCCTGACACCTTTCCACAGTCTTCATTTCTGTTATTTAATGTAGCACAATTAAAGTGGTCTATGCTGCTGGCTCATTCTGAATTACTGAACAACCCTCACGCATGTTTTGCTTTCTTAATCCCCAGCCTAGCTGATACTTTATATTTTTTCTTCTCCTCTTGGCCCCAGGGCTAATTTAGTGTGTGAGAAGGTGCTGGAATGTTAATGTATAAAGCTAGAAAATACACCAAATATAGGTTTACTGAAAAAGAAAGAAAAAAAAAAATCTGGCAAGCAGAACAGCTGCTCCAGTGTTCTGTAAACACAATGTATCAGTCTGGACAAGTCAATCACGAAATTAGCTTTGTCCTTTTCCTTTAATGCTTGCTGCTTTTTCATATTCTCCACATTGCTTCAGTAGAACCAAGTTTGTGTTACTTAAAAGATTCAGAGCTGAATGAGTAGGAAAGTAGTTTGAGGTAGAAGAGCTTCCCTTTGAACATCAGGCAAACAGTTTAAGCCAAAGTGAGCTTTCCATCCCATTGCAGGATGGTTTACTGACTGCTTTCTTGAGAATCCTGTTGTTTCAGGTCATTGAATACCCGCTGCTCATCTTACACCAGAGGTTTTGGAAATGTGTATTCTTCTAAACACTGGTACTTTTCAGATCTATAATGAAGTGTACTTTATTTTTCTGAAAAATAGTTATATATTCAGTTACATCTGTTTACTGCTTATAAAAGTCCAAGGATGGACTCTTTTGTTGAGCTGGGTGAGGCATTTGTATGGTATAAATCAAGCGTGCTGCAGATAGTTGACAGGGAGATAAAGGAACAGTAGTCTCTTTCAGTCGCCTAACACTCAGGTGTTTCAAGAATTCTCTAATTCTTGAATCCGCTTTTGAGCTCCTTTTAGCAAGCCATAAACTGACAAGCCAAAGCTACTTTGAGTGACTTTGATCGAGCTGTAAACTGCTTTTGTGCTTTATTTCTCCTCTGTAGTTTTCTTTTTGTTCTTTGTTTTTAACTTTTTTTGTGTGATTATCTTCTCTTTTCTCTTTTTCTTTTTTCTTTTTTTGAATATTTCTTAAGACATATATTAACCTTATTATCCTATAAATCCACCATGCACTATTATTTCCTTGACAACTAACTGCAGGCTGATAATCAGTACGGCCAGCTCTCATGCAGAGTGATAAGAAAGACAAAAAACAGAACATGAGAAACTGTTTCAGACATTTTAAAATAAGCCTAATTGCAGCAAGAGATTACAAAAATTATGTAGGTTGGGGAATTAGTTCAGGTAAAAAGTCGTCTTTTCTCAATTAAGTAACACAGGATTTTTTGTTAATGGAGGCTATGTAAAAAGCTCTTCTCAAGCACTGAGGGACTTCTCTTGGAAGATGCACAGAACTGTCCTCTTCTAAAGAGGGAAGGAGGCTCACATGAATGTTTTTGACTGGTTGTAACTGTGACAAGGACTGGGTAAAATGAGCTGATCTAGGAAAAAGGAGCAGGTGGAAATACAAGGGAGCTCATCTTCCAAGTGCCTGCATGTCTTGAAATAAGATACTGGTATCTCTGAACATGTGTGCATGAACTCCTAATATTCTTGCTACTGTGCCCCCACCCCCCATACACTACCTTTCCTTCTGCTAATTAGCACCTCCATCTACTAATTACTGAGTAAAGTTCCACTGGTCTTGAATAAGGGGAGCAGAATCTGTTAGATTGGCACCATCCCACCTCAAATACAGTACGAATCTTCCTTCCCTTTGAAATTGTGGAACCCTAATACAGGGTTTATATTGTTGGGGGGTACAGCCCTTGCATTTCATCCAGTGTGCACCTGGCAGGAGTGCACAAATTGCTGGATTCTTCTTGTGTTGGATCTTGCCGCTTTGCAGCACAGTCACATCATTGTTAAACAAAACGCTTTGCAAAGCTGTGTAGTTTGTTGAATAGCAGCACTCCTGTTATTAGCGGATTGTGGAAAGCAACCTGTGCTGGTATTAACTTTTAGCTTTCTGTCTGACTAGTTCAAACTGAGGGTGACTGATTTGTTGCAGGAAACTCCGTAGCAATTAAACAGTCTGACACTAAGAAATGCTAAGTTAATATTTTGATCCAGCTTACAGGAAAATGAATTAACACACAGGTCTTCCCTTTAGTTATGGTTGCTTTCCATCTGTCACACTTGAATACCTGCCCTCGTCTCATGAATAAACCAACATGTGTAAGGTGGGAAAAGGAAAGAGAGAGAAAGTAGATATTAGAGCTAGTTCTTTTCCAACTCTGATCCATTCATCTCTAATATTCTCAATGCAGATCCCTTCTGCACTTCACAGAGGAAGAATCAAGGTCAGGCTTGATGGGGCTCTGAGCAACCAGACCTAGGTAGAGATGTCCCCACTTGTTGGATCAGATGACCTCTAGAGGTCCCTTCCAGCCCTGGCAGGGGGTGGAAGGGACCTCTGGAGATCATCTAGTCCAACCCCCCTGCTGAAGCAGGTTCACCTAGAGTAGGTTGCACAGGAATGCATCCAGGTAAATTTTGAAAGTTTCCAGGGAAGGAGACTCCACAACCAATCTGGCCATCCTGTTCCAGTGCTCCCTCAACCAGATAAGAACTAGATTATTTTGGCAAAATATCTATTACCAGTAGTGGAAGCCTTAGGAGTTTGCTATATCAGTAGATATAATTGTAGAAAGTAGGCAATATTGTCAGGTAGGTGAGCCTGCAATAATGGATGCATAGATGTAATTTGTACACAGGTGAGAAACCAAACAGAATAGTATATGTATGAAACTGATATAGATTGCCTTTTTGGTGCAATATGTACATCAGTACATACTCAGTACAGTAATATGCAGTTTCTAATTCCTCAGTGAGCACTTCCTGTCAGCTCATACATTTTTAAGGTAAGATTTGGGAGTAGTCTTGCTTTTCATTTTATTCTTTTTTCATCAGAAAAAGCACAAAGCTGGTGAAATGAAAAGACCTTTTCCTTAAAATCTCATGATAGTAGAAAAAATTATAAAACCACCCCAAGGAAGGAAATGCTTCAAGTGACAAAACCTGGTGTGTCTTCGCTCATGTATATGGAAGGTATGGCATGTTATTGTAAGGTAACTATTGTAAGTAGTTGAGGAAGACTTTATTTTATTTCTCTGGAAATATTAGGATTTATTTATAGAGATCTATGAGTCCAGGAGGGGATAAAAGTGAATTTCTACATTCCTAAGAAAAAGCAAGACAGGAGAATTTAATTAATCAAGCTTCATTGATTTATTAGGTTTGCTTTCTGAGTACAGTTCTCCATGTGGCAGAGGGCAGGTGAGAGTTTAAATGAATGCCTCATGCTGTAGCTCTCTGTGAAGGAAAATGCCTTAAATGGCTACAAACTCAATATACCTCTGCTGCTTCATTTGTCTCTTAAAAGCATAAATTTTATGTTTTGGCACTATGTAAAATAACAGCTCTAAGCAAGACAGACATGGCAAGAATTACAAAATGTGTATATGTAAAGACTCATCAGAGCTTTCTGATACAGTACTATTAGTTATAGCTGCCTGGAAAATTTGATTTCTATCTAGAAATCCAAAATAATTTAATTCTGTTTACAGAAAATAATTCCTGAAGTCGTTAAAAACACAGGGCTTACTATGAACTCTTGTTGGCAGAAGCTTCAAACATGGAAAAGAGCTTTCTTAAAACTGTGGAGAGATCTCTCTGTCAACATCCATAGGCAACAGGATGGCATCATTGTTTGGCCAAGGTCTCATTCTGTATGGCTGAGATGTGATAGTCCATGAGATAAGTGATGGCAAACTTCTGTCACCTTTGTTAGGTTACGCAACACATTCATGCAGGCCATGAGACTGTCCCATTTCCTTCTGAGGAATTGTCCTAAAGAGTCTGACCCTGATATATAGTGGAATCCAGACAAAAATAGACAAAGCAAGTAAAACTCAAGTCCTCTGTGATAGGAATTCATCCAAGATGGAAAAGGTTTAGGAGGAGGCACAGCAGTGAGGAATAGGATTGATTCTTTTTCATTGTCCATAGAGTGGGCCTGAAGGTACAATTATGTCCACTTTGGGTAATATGAATCCCACCTTTTTGACTATTTTTTTCCACTATGCTCATTTTTTTCAAACAAAAATCCTTTTACAAATTTATCATGCATTCAACAAAGAATATAGATAAAAAAAACAAAACAAACAACAATTGCTGAATTTAAAAGACTAGGGAAGTCAGCTAGAGCTGATGAAAAAGTTATCATCGCAGACACAATCTGATAGAAGACCGGGACATCACCACACTATTTTGGGCATCTGACCCCAGGGCAGGTTTCAGACTCCTATTTCCTACACAAGACACACGTTGTAGAAAACGTAAAATACCGCAGAGAAAGACATTAATTTAGCAGTCCATCACAAAACGTCTGGATCATGGACTGTCATATGAGAAAAGAAATGTCATCTAGCATGTAGCATTTGGGAATCTAGAATTAATACAGGGCACTGCTGAGATCCTGTTGGCAAACGCTCCCTACAACTGCAAGTTTTGGCAATTGTAGAAGATGAATCTCAATGGGAAGAATATAAAGTTAAATATAAAAATATAAAGTATAATATAAAATTATAAGTTACATGGTTAGTTGTTTTATGAAAGGAAATGTTAAATCATTCTTGCAAATTGAAGGCTAAGTAAGAATGGATATAATTTATTTTTATAAATACAAGTGACTAACACTAGGGAAGAAATGAGCTTTTTAAGCTGAGAGTCAGTATTGGTAAATACAAATGGATACAAAATTGCCATGAATAAATGCAGGTTAGAATTCAGAAGGTGGCTTCTAATCCCCAGAGGAATGAGAATGTTAGGACAAACATGTATGACAAGAACCTAAGTAGCTGGATCTCTGAGATGGATCTGCACAGATCTTGTACTGGGAGCTTCCCAAGTAAGGCTGAAAAGCTTTTAAACTCAAAAGGATAGAATAGTTTATTGTATAAACCAGAATAGTTTATTTCTGAAATATTTAAAACAAACACACCAAGTAAACTAATGAAAAATTAAAAAATATTTATACATGGTCATCTTGCTTGCCACTGTATCCTAGTGGGGAGGTCCTTGTTTTCAGCCATGAGTTGCAGAAATCTCTGCCCCATCCCTCTGGCCTCGAGGAAGCTTTTTAGTCTCTTCAGAGGCTGGCCTGGCATCTTCCTGTTCGCCACTGCAGTGATGCCACAGCAGGGCTGGTCTCTAGCTCCCCACAGCCCTCTTCGGCCATGGGCCCTGGCTGAGCTGGGCCCACACATGGGTCCACATCCTGGCCTGGCCTTTGCCCATCCCCAGTTTGGTGCCCGATGTTCAGGACTGAGGGGACAGGCCCTGGCTGCCAAGCCCTGCCCAGCCACTCTGGAGGAGCTCTCCCCAGTTCCTGGCACCCCATCCCCTGGGGAAACACTGGCCCTCGCCACTCCCTGACAAAATCTGCACAAGATCAAGTCTACTCCACAGACTTACACTTCTGTCATAGAATCATCAGGGTTGGAAAGGACTTCAAAGATCATCTAGTTCCAACCCCCCTGCCATGTGCAGGGACACCTCCCACTAGATCAGGCTACTCAGAGACCCATCCAACCTGCCCTTAAAAATTTCCAGGGATGGGGCTTCCACCACCTCTTTGGGCAACCTCTTCCAGTGTCTCACCACCCTCATGGTGAAGAACTTCTTCCTAACATCTAATCTGAATCTACCCACCTCTAGTTTTGACCCATTCCCCCTAGTCCTACCACTACCTGACAACCTAAAAAGTCCCTCGCCAGTTTTCTTGTAGGCCCCCGTAAGATACTGGAAGGCCACAATAAAGTCCCCTCAGAGCCTTCTCTTCTCCAGACTGAACAACCCCAACTCTCTCAGTCTAGCCTCATAGGAGAGGTACTCCAGTCCTCTGATCATCCTCGTGGCCCTTCTCTGGACACATTCCAACACGTCCATATCTTTCTTGTAATAGGGGCTCCAGAACTGGACACAGTACTCCAGGTGGGGTCTCATGAGGGTGGAGTAGAGGGGCAGAATCACCTCCCTCAACCTGCTGGCCACAATTCTCTTGATGCAGCCCAGGATATGATTTGCTTTCTGGGCTGCAATTGTACAATGACGACTCATGTTGAGCTTCTCGTCCACCAGTACCCACAAGTCCTTTTCTTCAGGGCTGCTCTCAAGCCAGTCACTGCCCAGCCTGTATCAGTGCTTGGGATTGCCCCAACCCAGATGCAGGACCTTGCACTTGGTCTTGTTGAACCTCATTAGGTTGGCATGGGCCCACCTCTCCAGCCTGTCAAGGTCCCTCTGGATGGCATCCCTTCCCTCCAGCGTGTTGACTACACCACACAGCTTGGAGTCGTCGGCAAACTTGCTGAGGGTGCACTCAATGCCACTGTCCATGTCACAGATGAAGATGTTAAACAAGACCGGTCCCAGTACTGATCCCTGAGGGACTCCACTTGTCACTGGCCTCCACTTGGACATGGACCCATTGACAGCCACTCCTTGGGTACGGCCATCAAGCCAGTTCTTTATCCACTGAGTTGTCCATCCATCAAACCCATATTTTACCATCTTGGAGACCAGAATGTTGTGCAGGACAGTGTCAAAGGCTTTGCTCAGGTCCAGGTAAATGATATCAGTTGCTCTACCCTTGTCTATTGATGTTGTGACCTTCTCAGAGAAGGCCACCAAGTTTGTCAGGCATAGTTTGCCCTTGGTGAAGCTGTGTTGATTGTGCCCAATCACCTCCTCGTTATTCTTCTGCCTCAGCAGTGCTTCCAGAAGGATCTGCTCCATGATCTTACCAGGCATGGAGGTGAGACTGGCCCATAGTTCCCCAGCTCCTCCCTCTTTCCCTTCTTGAAAATGGGGGTTATTTTTCCTCTTTTCCAGTCAGTGGGGACTTCGTCAGACTGCCATGACTTTTGGAATATAATAGAGAGCGGTTTAGCAACCTTGTCCGCCAGTTCCCTCAGTACCCATGGGTGTATCCTATCGGGTCCCATGGACTTGTGCACTTTCAGGTTCAGCAGATGGTCACAAACCTGATCTTCACTTACAATGGGCAGTTCTTTCTGCCAGCCCCTGCCATTATCTTCTGTGACTCCAAGAGTTAAATATTACTATTTTTTCAAATATTACTGTTTTGTCAAGTATTACTTTTTTTTTTCCCAATTATTTAAAATAATTTTTATACTTTAATTAGTTTATACTGCTATAGAAACCTATTGACTTGAAATAATTCTAAGATCAGGCTGTAGATTTGTAGTTTAAGCTATTAGCAGTAAGTGATATAAATCAATACACCTTTAGTATTTCTCATGTAGCACTACAGTAATTTGAAATGTTATACTTTGTATTGTTTCATTGTAAATATTAGTTCAATTAATTTACTGGTGGATATGTAATCAATGCAGAAAGTACCATCATTAATTATGAATCCACATCCAACTAAATTTTTTATGCTGGTCGTATTTTTAAATTAGTGTTTAAAATATTTACCAATCTTTCTTTCAAAATAATCCAGCGTTTGATTTGTGTTCTTTTTAGGTTTTGTTTGGTTTTGTTTTACAGTGTCTTTAATGCTTTTAAAATGTATCTAAATAGTAAAGGTGGACAAAGAAAACTTCCATTTAGTTTTAGCATCTGTGAAGTCCCCAATGAAGTAGCTGGGTTGGTAGATGAGGAGGATAGCAGTGGATATTGTCTACCTTGATTTCAGCAAGGCTTTCTACATTGTCTCTTATAAGATCCTCATAGAGAAGCTGATGAAGTACACGTTGAATGAGCAGTGAGGTGGATTGAAAACTGGCTGAATGGTCATTCACAGAGAGTGGTGATCAGTGCCATGAAGTCTAGTTGAAGGCCAGTGACCAGTTCCGCAACCCAGGGATCAGTAATAGGTCCAGTCCTGTTTAATATCTTCATTAATGATCTGAATGATGGGACAAAATGTACCCTCAGCAGATTTTCAGACAACACCAACCTGGGAAGAGTGGCTGATATGCCAGAGGGTCATGCTGCCATCCAGAGAGTCCTCAACAGGTTGGACAAATGGGCCAACAGGAACCTCATGAAGTTCAATGAGAAGTGCAAAGTTTCTTTGGAAAGAGTACGGACAGTCTCACAAACACCAATACTTTGATCCAGCACAACAGCAGATCAGTCCCAAACCAGTTACTCTCTTTCCATACTTACCCAATATGATGGCTGTAATTTCTAGAACATAAAGCTGACCATGCACAACACTACGTATTTCCTGCCATGACCTAATTGTATAATTAGGGGTAAAATCAAGAATAATTCTTGTGATTTGGTTTTGGTGTTCTTCATGTTATGGCCCACAGCTAGGAAACCATTACCAGTTAGTGCTTGCATAATAGTTACACAAGAGGGAGTGCAGCCTCCCGCTTCCTTCAGTCTGTTTTGAGGCACTGCTTCTACGACAGAGGATATTTCTTGATCATGTAGTTAAATATGATTCCTCACACAATTGGGTTTTATATTGCACACAGATTTCTTGGCAATAAACTAGAGAAATATCATATTTCTAATATTCTGCTTCAATTTCTTTGGAAAAAAAAAGTCCATTTAATCACAAGACTAAATTCAGTCACATACATACTTTTGTTTTGTACTGTGATATTTGTAGGAGCAGCTCTCCCTTCCCTTCCCTTCCCTTCCCTTCCCTTCCCCCCT
>VYZX01006019.1:53839-136685 GCA_013401335.1 Brachypteracias leptosomus | reverse complement strand
CGAGACGCACTTTCCGCTTCCCTCCCTTCCCTTCCCTTCCCTTCCCTTCCCCTATCTTCAAGACATTAATCATTTTAGCCAAAAATCTACATTATTTCAGCTATCAGCTAAGAAAGAACTCTCATGGTCTCCAGTGTCATAAACAATGGGTGGGATTGTGTTTTAAATGCACCACAGCAAAGGAAGATGTCTGCAGATGGGGAGAGCAGAAACTGTGGTGTAAACAGACACTGGTCTTCCCTGTACACCCCAAGATTCATGCCTTGCCCTCCATGGTCTCAAGGACCAAAACAGAAAAGATCTTTTTGATGCAAGATCTTGTGTTATGATTTATGGGTACTTATAAATGTTGTATTTTATGTCCACGGGGTTCTGCTAAGTGTTCTCTGTGTTTGTGCCTTGGCTTGACATGTCCTTGTCAAGAGACACATTGGAAAGGGCTGAAGATGTTTCAAGATACTCTACAGATAACATTAAGCACTGCAAGTGGCTAAAACCTCTTCTTTCTTACCAGGTCACATTTTAGCAAAACACTTGGAAAATGCAAGCCAGATATTAGAAGAAATTTATGAAAAGTGCTGGTTTGCAAGCTTTAAAAGGTTTCCAAAATGTTATGGTTTTCTTGAATTCTGTTTTGTTGAGGAGTTTCATTTATTATTTTTAAAAATATATAAATAAATAATATTTATTTATATTTTGAGGTGATTTATTTATTCATGTATATTGGGAAAGAAGTGAGAGATGAGTGAATGAAAGAGAAACATTTTTCACTATTATTGAAAGAATATGATAAAAAGAACAGAAATTCTGTATTGTTGAAGAAGATCTGTGGGGAGAATCGGCACCCAGGTAGTTTATATTCACATATAATATTAGTAAATCACTAAAATGATGAAAGTGTCACTGCTAGGCTTTATTGTGGAAGTAAAAACCAAGATAGATCGGTTGAATCTCCCGGAAGGAGGCCAAATGAATAAGAAAAAATCCTTCAAGAGAACAATTCATATTGTAATTACTGAAGAATAAATGAAGAGGGGAGTTAGTTATCTGATTAGCTAGTCCTGTGAAACAGTTCACAGCTGTTCATAGCTCATCTGTCATCATCTCCTCTTCCTTCTCCTTTCTCTACTGGTCCTGCTCCAGCTCCCACCTTTTTCCATCCTACATCCCATAGCCTCCTTAATCCACACTGACCATCCTGCTCTCCTTGCTCTGGCTTCCCTCTTTTCCATAATCTTTTCTTGCTTTCCTTTACTCAGGTACCAGGTTGTCTCCATTTAAGGCTCAGGGCAACCCCCACAGAGCAGAATTTGTTTCACCCCTCTTCCCCCTCCCCTCTTCCCTCCCAGGGGAGGAAGAAAGGCCTCACACAAAGTTGGAATTCAAGATTACAACTTTTAACAGGGAGTAACAAAAGCAATATCAAAGGAAGGGAAATATACAGAGGTAACAAGGGGAGGTATATATACAAATATATACAACACAGATCCTCGGATGTTGTTGGATTCCTCCTGAGCCACATGGAGTTGTAGCAGCCACAGAGATGTCCAGAGCCAGCAGCAATCCCAGCAAGGAGGGGGGGCGCAGAACTTCCTGTGTCCTTTTATAGAGTGCGGCAGGAAGGGGAGTGGAATAGCTGCTCCACCTGTCCCTCCCCTTCCCCAAACCTTAAACCACAACACAGGTAGAGGGATGGAGCAACTGAGAGAGCTGTAGGCTCTCCAGAGGGTTGCACCTGCTACTGGATGAGCCTAAGGTTGTGGATGTTTTCATGTGTCTTCAGGAGACGTGGGGTAGCTCTGGATCAAATCCTGGGAATTGAACTATAAAGGGAAACCTGTAAGGTGTTGCAAACTGAGTAGGTACTGCAACATAAGTGTGCTGAGGATGGGGAAAGTGATATTCTAGGGATAGCTGGGGGAAGCATTGCATCCTGTGCAATAGTCTCACTGGAACAGTTTTGCAATGACACATGTTAATGTCTTTCCAAAAATATCTGGGAGGCCAAGTGTATCTGTGGCCTCAAAAAATAAAATGTTCCTTATCTATGAATCAGAGATGTGGAGGATAGAACTGGAAAAAATATTTGCTTAAAGAAGCAAAAATGTATTAGAAGCAAGAGGAAAAGAAAAAGTGGTTATTTTATACATAGTATGGAAATTATGCTTTCTTTGTAAAGTGCTTTGAGATCTGTAGGTAAGTGTACATAACCACTGTCTTATATTCAACTACAAAACATATCTTTTGGAACAGCTGTCAGAGCTACTGTCATCTACCAATAATTATTCTTGCATTGTGTACTCCTGAGATTTGAAAATAGTCAGGGTCGTGTTCCCCTTAAAATTAATTATCATAAACCTTAGAATTAAAAGTCAGAGTCTGATTAAGAAATCACTTAGTGTTCAGAATGAAGACTGAATTTCTAATTCAATGATTTTTTAAATTTTTTTGGTGGTGGTGGTGACACTAACCTATGAGGTTCAGATCTCAGCCATGGAACAGCTAGGTCTCTTCTAACCAGAGAATGATTTTATTTTATAGTATAAGTATTGCTACCAAACTAATTTCATTTTCTATAATTTTACCTCATTCTGCAAAGCATTTCCACACCTACATCCTTCCACCTACTTTGTGTTCTGTGCCAACACAGGAAGAATGGAATTTAAATGCTAATTTTCTTTATTTATATTATGCAATAAACTAGCAGCTACTAGAAAAAAAATAATGACATCTTCATAGCTATTAATCCAAAAATACATGGAATTCAGTAAGACTTTTCATACATTTATTTTAATATATCAAATGTAGTTCCATTACAAGATACGACTTCTTTGTAGTTAAAATAATGTTTCTGTCAATACTTTATCCTGATTCATATTATGATTCTTTTGATTGCTTTGTTGATAAGCAGAGGACTATGGGTTTTTCAGAGGGGTGAAGCTTATAATATTTCCCCTGTTCAAAGATCCTGACTTTGACAACATAATCACCATTTTACCCAGTGGTGGTATGAATAGCTAGTATCTGGCTGTGAAAGGCAGGAGGTGCTTTGACGCATTCATCTATCTACTGACTCAAATCACAATTCCTTACATTACACATCTACACACTGGTAGTTTAATGTAGCCCTAAGGTATCATGTGTCTAACTCACTTTGATGTCAATGAAATATTACTAATGTGAAAGCCTGGAATTTGGCTTTATAGTTAGTGGCTACAATGGTGAGCCATACCATTGTAGGATGTTGTGCCTCAGCCTCCTCTTACCCGTTACCCAGATTAGCCTTAGCTCACTGTCGAATATTTGTGCCTGTAATAGCCTGGGGAGCATGTCAGCCGACTAAATATAGGTCAATTTAAGATGATATCAGTCACTTTCTGAGCTCTGTTATTGACTGTATGAGTTATGTATTTAGGGGTATGGGAGAACTTTTACAGCTGGAAGCTTGATGAAATACCTCGTAACACCTCAAATGATCCCCAGATACTTACGTTTATGCAACTAAAATCTGCCCTAGATCTCCATTGATCATAGTAGGTGCTCACACATAGAGACGCTATCCTTAAGCTGAGGGTATCCAGCTTTAATTATACAAATTTACCAGAAGAAGGTGCTAAGAAACACAGTACATGAGAAGCTTCATGACCAGTGTATCTGTAGTAAAAACTCAGGGCTATACCAACAGAAATCTTATTTTTAGAAAATTCTGGTAATAGTCTATACCCTCAAACCCAAATGACCAGCAATCACAGGTATTTTGAGAAAATGAGGAAGGGCATCACTCTTTTCAAGATTATATTTGTGTCTTAATACTGTCCAGGTATATGCTTTTTGCAAGATTATGTAACCGTAGGAGTCATCAGCATAATAAAATGCTGTTATATCTTATATTATTAAGCAAGTAAAATTACTATTTATTATCTAAAATCACATTTCAGAAGTTCATTATTGAAATGCTCAATAAATTTGCCCATTTTATTTTCTATATGCATGTGTAGGGAAAATAAGAGAAAGTTGTACGTTCGTTAAATCTACAGCTTACTTTTAATGGTGCTTTTTCTCATCTTGGATAACCTTCTTAACTGAGTAAATTCTTTCCTGTGTTTTTCAGGTAATTGGAATAAAAATCTTTTGTCAGACAAATTATTTATTTACACTGTCTCATCACTGAAGGTGGGATTCATCTTCTTTATCTTTAGCTATCTACAACATAAAACATCTGAATTATTTTCCCTAGGTTATTTTTGTCAGTGGAGAAAAAAAATCAACACTTGTGTCACTGCATTTTTATTTTCCTTAATTATAGAAGGACTTTGTAGTGACTAGTAAATATCTAAGAGCTTTGTTGCCAACAAGGCACATTCCCACTAGGACTAGAACAAGATGCCTTTTGAGAAACCTCAGCATGTTGGAAGAAAATGTGATGTGTCAGGAATTCAGCCAACATATACACGATTTCTTGATGTTATTTCAGTACAAAGGTGCTCTCCTGTCAAGTCAAAGGGTCATTCCTTTTAGCTAAGCCAAGATACATAGCAGGTGTTTTTGAATTACCATATTTCCATTCATCTGGAGATGAAACTAGCTCACTGGGTAGTTCTGCATCACTGGCTGGTAAAGGAGCTGTGAGAGCATGTCAGTGTAAAAGTCTAAGCTTTGCTATGTGTATTGACATGGAGGTAAAATTGATTTTCTTTTGCTTCAATTACAGTTTTCCACAGTGATTTCTAACCTGAATTAACTGTTTCAAAAGCAGCGTGTGTTTGCCAATGACATAGATTAAATATAAGGTGACAGCTATTATGTACTCAGGCAAGTTATATGCATTAATAATACATTTACCATTACCAGATAGCACATGCACTCTCTCAGGCCTGCATGAGTGATCTGACTACACTAATAGCTGGTTTGCTGTGACAAAAAAACCTCTTGATTTTTAAATTATTTAATATTTTCTCAGTAAACTGACTTTTACTGTTAATGTGCTTCTGGATGTTCACATCTGTTTTTTTCTGGCAGCACAGAATAAAACCATGGAGGAGAATCCTAGTTCTCTTACTTTCATATATGTCAACATGGAATAGCTCCATATACAAATCCAGTTCAGCCATAACAGTGTAAAATGGGAACAACAAAAGGAGGCCAGAAGTGTCCAGCTCAGTGTGCATTTGCTTTCTATTTCTCTCTCCTGTGTGCTTTGTCACAAAGGATTTCAGTTTCCTATCTTGAGATAAAATTAGTAAATGCAATGTGATCAATTCTTAATCTAAAAAAAAATTTTAAAAATGCCATTTATCTGCTTAATGCAACAAACCACATTATTTTAAAGGTTACACTCAGTATTGGACATGTAATAGGAAAAGAGTTTCCCACTTTAAGAAAAAATTAAATTTGTGGCCAGTCTTTTCTGTTGGATGTGGATTTCTCTCTGTATAATTAGCATAAATTCATGCACTGTGTATAAAGTGAAAATGTTATCAGAAAGCTTTGATATATATAATTCTTAAAGATTCATTTTTTTTTCTGACTAGGTGTTTGACTCATGATGACTACGTGTTTCAAATAGAATCTTTCAGCAATGTTGAGGGACAAAGCTAAAGGATGCCCATTAACAATATGCTTCACAGCAGTGGCAGACGTGATGTTCTAAGGGAACTTTTATGGTAAGGACATGCTTTTTGTTATGTTTTGAAAATCACAGTTCGCATGTGGTCAAGAGAAACTGATTTTAACATTTAAATCCCTAAAGAATTTATCCTCTGGCTTAATTACTGCCAGCATTAACCAGACCTTCCTAATGCTGCCCTTGGTATCATCCTTGGCTTTTCCATAGTGTGCACAAGAAGTTCTAGGAAAATCATTTCACCTAAATTTTTTCTGGTAAACTAAAACCTGAATGTTTCTCATTTTCTGTGTATCTAATGTGAGACACTAAGGTCTGGTTTTCAGATAGATTAAGTCAATCGCAATTGCAAATGAAGTCATATCAGCTTCTAATTACTTCCAAATTGTCATTTGAAAATAGCGAAAACATAGCATCTCGTTTTCTTCATACCTCAGTTCTAGAGCCATAAAACTGAGGTTAATATCACCTCTCACTGCTCTGCAGTTTTCAAATGTATTGTATCAGGGCATGGGGCTATCTACACAACAATAAGAAGAAAATAAGCAAAAGTACTCATTAATTTGAATATAGTAACTATTCACTCCTGTGCAAGACATGAAGGCTTTCAATAATATGTAGTCACATATTTACAGACAAAATTGTTAAAAAGAAAATTCTGGCAATCTTCATTCTGTCAATTCCCTGCTTTTGAATACTCAGCTTTGTGATTCTAATCTTGTTCTTTTGATGTGGGGGTTGGGTTGTTTTGTTCTGCAGTTTCAGCTGCTAAGACAATAGACTTTACTTAGTATGAAGCCTCTGTTTTCATATGATGACATGCAGGAATTATATGTCATCTTAGGACACAATTTTAGTTAGAGACAAAGAGAGAAAAAGGGGTCCTTTCTTTAGTACCCAAGCAGACTAGATCATCTGCTCTTTGTTGTCTGAATGAGTGAGCAAGTCTTTGGGGGAATATAGTTCTGTCTTCACAGGACAAGTGTTCACTGGTGAATGGAAGTTCAAGAACATTGCTGATTGGATTGGTTTTGTTTCTTTGATTGTTTTGATTTTTTTTTTCTTTTACTTTAATCACATGTACAAACTTGTGAACACAGAAATCTATCACTCATTCTCTGATTTTTAATAATGTGACTGTGATAATTATTGTAATGTGATCACAAAATCAAAAGCCAGTGCTTTTCTCTCTCAGGTGAGTGTTCAAACCATTAGGGTGCAACTCAAGCTACCTTTCATTTATTTTGAAGTTCAAAAGAATAGTTTTGAATTTATTAACCAAATTATGGTTTCAACTCAAGCCTCCCACTGCTTGGCTGAGGGCTGTGATATAAATGATGAGTTTTACATCTTCCATAAGTCTTAAAAGAAAAAAAGAATCCACTGTCATTTTCACTGCAGACCTTGATCCTACCACTCCATGTAAAGAGTTTTTGGAAATCTTCTAGTGGATAAGACATTGCAAAAACATGGAGAATTTGGTTTGAAAGTGAGTTAATACTGAGGTGCTCAGATGGGGCAGTTCTGAGCAGACTTGCAGCCTCATAGAAACATGGAAGCAGGGCACAGATGGCTTTAATGTTCAACTGAGACGCATATTTAAACTATATATAAGGTGCTATCTGGGCACAAATACTTAAGTTTACCCCAGACCTTTCTCCCTCCATCTGTTTTGAGTTTATTGTCCTCTATTCTCTGCCATGACTCTGCAGTGTTGCAGGTGGGTAAAAGTTCCCAGACTTGCCAGCTGTAGGTCAAGTTTGCTGAACACAATACATCAGATCTTCAGCAACCTCTAATGGTTTTGTTGCCTCCACTAACCTAGGCAAGCTGGAGAGTGGGCTATGAATCTAGCAGCCAGGGGTGTTCATTACAGCCTGTGAGCAAAGAATGCTAACTCTGTATTAACTTAATTCTTATTGGCTGGTCTCACCTAGTCTAAGTCACTATAGTTTACAAAAGATGTACAGCTGGCTTTTCTCAGTTTAGCCTGCCTACTTTAGAAAGTATTTCTCTTTGCTACTTTACAGTGTTCTTTAGCAAAAAAGCACACATTGCCAAGTTAGATACCTCTCTAAATCTAATTGAGTCTGTTAGAACTGCTTGCAGCACCGAAGAAACACGCGATAATGGTTTTGGCCCATCCTTCCTACATGTCATGTAAAACACTCTGCTCATGACTTGCAGGCTGGATTTAGAAGAGTCCAATGTAGCTAATTAGAATCAATGTATATACCCACATAAATTATTAACTGAATTTTGTTCAGTATCTTGAGTACTTTCAATCACAAATATTCAGGGTGTACTGGTATCCTAGATACAAAAGGGGCTTAATGATGTCAATCACAGTTCATATTGAATTTTTCCATATAAACCCCACACAAATAGCAAATAAAAATCTTATATTTCCCAGGTTCATTTTTGAAAGAAAATAGTGATATAATGGCACTCTGATAAAACCGTTCCAGAAAAAGCAGCCAAAGGCATAATTTCTTCAAATTAATGGCATTCAACTTTCGTCCTTGTGGGAGGTTTTAGTTTTTACTCTCAAATAAGTCATTGTATTAAAATTCCAGGTCATTGAGAAACCACTGCTTTTATATCTGTTAGCTTCAGTCCCATACATGAACCCCATCAATCTTAGTTTCTTGTTACATATAATTAATGTTGAAAGTGCACCGTGCTGAATAAATCGTATGACGCATTACACACTTTACAGTTATTTGCATCCATCTTCCACTCACTCTTTTTTTTCGTAGAGAAACATGTTAATTCATCCGAAGGAAAGAAGAAAAGGTCAAGAAAAACATTAGTGGCTGCAAAATAAAATTACCTTGTCAAAATAAAAGTGAGCCACAAGTTTCTGGCAGTAATCAGAGATATTTGACAGTGGAGCCTGAGAGGAACTTGGTAGCAGGCCAGAGAACAGAGAAGGAGGAAAAAGAGGAGTCCTGAAGCAAGCTATTACTGAATATACACTGAGAGAGGTTGCCCCTAAGGAGCCACTATCTTGCATTTATTAAGGAAGGGGTGAGCTTGCTAAACAGTCCTGTTTAATTTTAAAAGGTATTTTTAAGCTCGACTCAGCCTTACAAGCCTTTGACAAATTTGTCTCATGTCAGTGACCCAAATGACATCAAACCAAGATCCTCACAAAAACTGAAAGGTACTTGGATTTAACATTCCATCTCACATTCAGATAAAATTTGTTCTCAACTGATAAAAATAGCTTTGGGGCATTTCTCTCAGACGAATACCATATGAAAAGCTCCACTTCCATATGATTCTGGGTCATGGAACAAACTATTTGCAATGACCCACACTGGTTTGCCAGGTCTGCAAGCTATGAAAGGCATGTGGTGCCTCTGTAAAAATGCAAATTCTCTGCTGTTACATGACCAGACACTGCAGCAAGGGTTGTTAGCAGGGGTAAGGGAAATCCTGAATATTCTATGGTAATAGACTCTGCCCTCCACAAGCATATTGATAAAAATATTTCTACACATTCTTTACAGATCTCCCCATTCCATATACATATAGAAAACTTTCCCTTCTTCTAAAAAAATCTTCAAAAAGTTTGTGACTCATAGAAATTATCTGGTTTATCGTTTTCTTACAAAGCTGAAATGTAAACAGGCCTCGAGCCTGCAGATTTATGTACATCTTTACACACCACTGCATTTCACCGAAATCGAGATTAAATGCTGTGTGTATAGTTAAGCACATGTATAAAGTCTTTGCTATGTCAAAACCTTGTTTATATGTTTAGACTACTCTCTTGCTTCTTAAAGAAGTGAAAGGTTTAAACAGGGGTTTAAATGGATTTAAAAGGAAAACAGAATTTCACTTTGAAATGTTGAATGTTCTAAGGTTCCTGTCTACATATTCATACAGTTTGAAATAAAAGGAAATGGTCTTCTAAATTCCTTTGAATAGAAACTGCAGAAATTTGCAGATCTTGAATGTGGTCTCCATTCCCTACCACAGGTAGGGTAAAAGGTGGTCCTTTCACTGTTTCTGGGTAAAAAGATTAAAGCAGTACTTATGGTATCTGTTTAGCTGGGGACAAGAATTAGATGACATTATAGGAGACAGCTGTAAGAGAAACCTTCAAAGCTCTCATACGCACGCATGGCTTACAAAATAACTTAAGAGATGCAGACTGGATGAGGAAGAGAAGCATTTTGGAGAGAACATCCCAGGCCATGCGTGAAGGAAACTGCTATAATTTATAGGTTACATAAATACAGGTAGCCTGACATTCTGTCAGACTTCATATCCTTCCTTAAAATGCCATATCTTCACACGAAAAGGTCTCTAGCTGGCCTAAAAATCGATTGCAATATTTATTTCCAGCCTCCAGGCAGCATTCACAGCCGCAGCAGTGGAAGCAGCTCTGTTGCAGCATTTCTAGTAGACTGGCTGTTCACACATCAGCTGGTCAGGAGAGGAGCTGGTTTTCCCCCCTCCCTTTCTCCCACTTTTCTTAGTGCAGAGCTTGGGATGTAGCCAAGCAGTGAGCCAGTGCCTGCCAGTCATGCTTCCCTCCCCAAGCCTTCCTGAGCTTCCCACCATGCTGGTCTCCCTCTTGCTTGCAGTGGGTGAGAATTCCCGCAAATAGCACAGTTTCCCAGCGGTGAATCACTGCTCTGCCAGAACATTACAGGCTCTTTACTTCCTTTTTTCCGCCTGTGAGTTTGTTTTCTTACGGTACGTGATATGCATTTGTACAAAGTTAACTCCTCTTTGTTTTCTTGCAATGTGTGATATATATGTGCCCATATTTAATCTCTCTGATTCCGCATGAGGGATCTGCTGGCAGAGAGAAGAGGGAAGAGAACTGTTAATGCCAAAATCCTTCCTGCACTTGGAAAAGAGCTGATTCACAGTAAAAAGGCCTGGATGACAGACAAATATGAAGCTTAAATGATTAATATCTAATTGGTGTAGATAGACCTATACAGGACTCTACCACCATCTAAACTGTATCAGGAAGAAGTAGGATTGAGGGTCAAAGACTACCTTGGAACATTTAACAGTTGATGTTTCATAAGGCATCAAAGTGGCTTAGAAACAAGATTGTCCCCTCTCCACAGGTTCACTTTGCTACAAGTCTAAATGTTGCTCGTATTCCAAGGCCTCTACTCTGACATGTTCTAATATCTGGGGTTTTTTCCCCATCTTTTGATGCTCAAAGCTATTTGGTTTCATATGTAGGGTAAGAGGTGAGTGGTTGAAAAAAACAGGCAAGAACATTGAACTGAATTACTTTCCTTTTTGATAATATTTGTATTGATCCTAAAGGATCTGCTACAGAAGAGGGACAACATTCCTCACAGACATGTCAGAATCACTTAATACATTTTCAGGATGATGACGCACTTAACTTTGTTCATGTCCCTATTGAATGTGAGAATGTCTGCAAAGCAAGCGATCAATAAGAACTGACATCAATGTGTCTAAAATGCACTGGAAATAAAATTCTTTAAGTTACAGCTACTAGAGCTACAGCTACTAGTTTGAACAGTGTGGTTGAGGATGATTCTATTCTCAGGACAAGCAATTTAAATTATCTGAAAAAGGTTTATGTTCCCAGATAAGGATGCAACATAAAAGGCAGAGAAAGAAAAATGGGCATTACCTTAAAAAGACATTCTGGAGGCAGGAATAAGTAACAGACGGAAAGAACTGTTTTGAAGGAATTTCTGTTGTCAGTAAAATGCTGCACAGATAATAAAATTTAAAAATTTGACAGCTGCATTGAGGCAGTATCTCTGCTTGCATAGAAATTGTCCCAAGATAAAAAAATGCATCAACTTCTCTTACTAAACTGAATTAAATTCTTGTGTTTAGAAGGAAATATGCAGTCTTTTCAGCCATTGTTGGTGTGAGTTAGTCACAGTGTCTCTAGAGATTCCTTCTGCCGCATAATCCCCCTGCAGCCTTACTCAGGAGCAGGGATCTTTGCATGAGAGCTGCAGCACAGTTATGGTTTTATATTTTTTTAATGAAAATTTTAAGAAAATGTGCACAAACATCTGGGTAAGTAATAAACTCTCACTTACCTGCATCAAGTAACTAATAAGCCATTTACCACAACTCATGGAATGCCTTTATACAGACATAACTGAATGAAGTATGGGTCTTCAGTCTAAAATCTGTTAGTGTACAATTATGTGCCAATGCAATACAATTTGTTTGCAAAAACCCAACAAGGTGAGACCAGTTTTGAACCTTGCAAACACAGGGTTTCCATTTTAATTGTATATTTAGATAACTTAGTTATCTAAAGACCTGGAATTCTAAAATGTGTAAGAAAGTGTACATCTTTAAAGGAGGAGGCCAGACACAGAGAGAAAAAAAACCAGAAGCCTTCTGAGAAGCAGCTAATCCCATGGGCAGGGGGACTGAAGCTTGGTTCACTGAGTTTTTGTGACCTGTGGTTGTAATAGCCAATGCCCAATTAAACACAAATTCCAAGCCAGACTACCCTCGGCATTGTATGAGTTGCAAAGTCTCTTTCTTGACGTATATGATGTCTAATAATATAGCTGAAACAACATTTCAGGCTTCCTTCAGCAAGCCTAAGTCTTTGTCTTCTATTCCTCTGTTTATCTCATGTGAACTCAATGTCCCATATCACCCTTGATAGCGCTCAAATTTAGCTGAAATTAACCAACAATTTCAGGAATTATTGGTTGGAGATCAGTAGACAGTTACATAGAATGACTGCACACTTACTATTTCCCTGGGTAAAAGCCAAAGCAATGTTGTACTTTTAATGACTTCTGGAAAAGCAGCGTAATATATATGATTCATCCTTTTTTAGCCTGGTACAAACCCATATCCTATTTAAGAGGACTTTTTCTCAGAAGTAGGTTTGGATACCTGACCTGAGATAGAATTCTGGACTGATCTGTTGTTGTACCTCTGTTGTTTCTAACATTAAGCTGAATGCATGTATATGAAGTAAGTGGATAGATTTTAATAAAGGAAAATAATTTTCTCTGACATGGAGAGGAATGGCATATTTTTCCTGACATTACATAGAAAAATTATGAAAGTTACACAGATTTGAGCTTAAAAGTGGTTTATTCTTTTGCATTAAGAAGAAATTTATTCAAGCACACTTAGTGAGATAATTCACAGATTTCCTTAGATGACTGAGAGGTTTGATAAATGCCTCATGGAAGCCAAATGAAAGGATAAGTAATCTATCAGGTATAATATACCACTCTAACTGTTTCATACATCTTTAAATAGCCAAACTGAAAAATCTTTGTGATCGATCTTCAGAATATGATTTCTCTGTAAGGAGCACACGTTCCAGTTCTTTTGATTATTCACACCAGGACCTCTCAGGTGTTTCCATATACTTTCCATTCAACATTCTGTATTCAGATAAGGCTTATGCTGGACAACTAGCTGGTCTGCCCCTGTCATGTAATTTGCCCACCAAGCAACTACATAAGTGTTACTTGGGTGTTATCAGCCATAGTTCTTGCGACACATCACACAACCTTCTATTAGCTCTTCAGCTCCCATCTCCCAATGTATGATATGTTCATTTGGTTGCATGATTCGCCCCTTGGCTTTGAAAGCATTCAACTGTTTTTCTTCTTTCTTCACAAATGTCCAGGTCTCAGACTTATAATTCATCAGATGCAGAGTCAGGCTTCATCATTCAGGCATGGAATTCTGAGGTGCGGTAGGCTTCATGCAGAACAGAAAGCAATTCAACATTGCTGTGATTCATGAACTTCAAGCATATTTGCTGTTTTATTGATCTCAGTAAAAGCACACCGAAAGTAGCCAAATGCAGTGCTGAATCAGAGCCATAGATAGTAGGTCAATTAAATGAAAACTTAAACGCTTTATAACAGAGTATTTAATTCCCATATTCCTCAAGGGACACAGAGGTCTTTGACAGTCACTCTTTCTTCTCATTATCTGCCTGCTTTCCTTTTTAAAGAGTTCCCACTATTCTGTCAGCTGGAGCTAGCATTATCTTCACAGTCCACAAGTCAGCGAAAGAATCAGGAAAATCTAACTCAGAGCAGTAGACATAACCTGCCTTCTTTCTCAATATCTGTATATAATTGTTACCCTAATGATTCTGGTATTGAATTTTGATCTGCTTCAAGTCTTTTTTCTTTTTATTCTGGAAAGAAGAATGGTATGAGAGAGAGAGATAATTTGAAAGATTGTGTTTCTGAAGCTTAAAAAAAAACAAAAAAAAACCCACACACATTACACTGAACATTTGAATTATTTTTTCCTTGGAAAATAAGTATTTTCAAATTTTCATTTGTCAAAAATCCCTGTCATCTAGAACAGAAAATTCACTAATTGACTCCATTTTAAGAAACTAACAATTGCATCAGCTAAAGATTCAGAAAGACCATGCATATTCTCAGCTTTTATCAGAGCTTGTATTTCTTTCGAACAACCCATACGCAGCTGTTCTGTGACTGCAATATTTTACATGATGGTTCTCACTTCACCTTTAACTCTGACATGTCTGCTTTTAACTTAGCATCTTTGATTCCCTGGGGACTGTCAAAGTGGCCTAGGATCCTGTGACATTACCCAGTGCTGTAGTTCCCATGTACCTTGTAACAAGCAAACAGCAAAGTAGCAGACGATGGAGGTGGAAATGAGGAGCTAGCTGAGAATTAATAATGGAAGAAGCACCTGGTTTAAGACAAACCAATTAGAGAGATGTTTGTTGAGAAAGGAATAAGAGGTGTAAGGGACGAATCGGAAAGGGGATCAGACGCTGACATGAAGGAGGGATAGGAACTGGTTGAACAGGCCACTGAATTGGTGTTTGGAGGATGGAGTTAAATACCCTTGTATTCAGTTTTAAATTAATATTTGAAAGATTGAGCTTAAAGCCAAATATTGATCCAAAGCCAAATGTCCTTATCCACTGTGTTTATCAATGTGCAAAGGCTTTAGAGAGCATAGCAACATGTTTCCGAGAAATGCTTAATAAAAAATGATAGATAAGCTGCTTCAAATCTGTTCTCACTTCTGCGTGAGAATGGTCAAATATCCAGAAAGAAAATGTAATCCCTAGTTTGACATTATCTCTTTCCATGAAGTGTATAACATACATTTAAGTGTCAGGATGAATTACTGTAAAATATAAATGCTATGGATGTATGAAAAAAGGCTGGTTTGCACTTTAGTTGAATTTAAAATAACCAAGTTGTTATTGGATATATATGTAGTAATCAAAAATGAAGTATCCCAAACCAGTGATATATTACTTTATTTTTCAGTTGCTATACTCTCTCCCACTGATTAAAAAAACCCCAAAACATTAAAAGAGAGACATTTATCTTGAAATGTAAAATTTCAATGTTAAGGACTAATTTATGTCTACGATATATGAAACATATTTGAGAATTCAGTTCAAATGCTCTTACAGTGCCATCTGCTGAAAAGCAGCTAATGCTATTAAGCATTTGGCAACTCACTCATAAATTCTTGGTCCCTCCTGGGTACTTTTCAGTCTTTTACATCCCACAATGTTACAACACAAAATCTGTATCCTCATATAAGAGGAGCTATAAACACTGCATTTACCCATACTGTCAAGTGTATGGCATCACTGAAAGGTAAGCATGTACCTAACTGCCTCAAATAAGAGGGTGCTAGGATGTTTAATCTTTAAATTGTTTTATGTACATGCACAGCTCAAGGGCTGGATCTCAGATTTTCACCCTCTATCAGGTTGCCTCTGATAACACAGTCTAAATTTATTAAATGCTATTATGTTTAAGAAAAAGTAAGCTGGTATATGTTGGCTAGTGAATTTTTATTTACTTCAATTCCCATACTTATAAATGTTTCTTGATTGCGTGAATAATTCTTTTAAAATGAACAAGACAGGCTGTGTGGATTAAGGTAAGCTTTGTAGTAGCCTGAACTTGGGGCATGTGACAACAATCCACTTGTCTGAACACAATGATTTTTTTCTTTCTTTAATCAAGAATTGATCTGAGTTTCAAATTGATTCTTAATTACAGCTGAGTATTTTTGTGGTGCTTGCAGTGTTAAGGATACTCATGCTTTATTATTTTTATATTTGTTTCTACATTCCTCTGGCTTCTCAGTCCACAGTGAAACAAGTCTCACCTAAGATCTGGTCAATAATCTCAAAGCTGTGTACGTGCATCTCCACTAGAAATGCAGTAACATTTTATTGTACATACAGAGCTGCTGTATCCTATCAGTGAAAATCAGATCATTTCTTTCCTTCCACAGCCCTATGTGATGTTTGAAAGTGCAGTGGATTTGGCATTATTTTCCTACTTGAAAAGTTTGCAATGGTCATTTTGAGAAGTAACAAAAGCTATTCCAGTAATTCATCACAAGCTGCACATTGTCACAGTGAACATTTCATAAATAATCAAGAGGCTGAAATTGATTTTCATAGGTTCTTCCATTAATAATTTAAACACGTAAAAGCAAAGTCAATCAGTAACTCACTGAAAGAGAAAAAGACTGAATTTCAATTAACTCTGTCAACCAGCATGACTAATTCTACCCACAGTTCAATGGACGTAGGACATGCACAAGTTTTGCTCCTAAGTACTCAGCACTGTCACAGGATCACACACACAGAATCACACAGAATGTCAGGGATTGGAAGGGACCTCAAAAGATCATCTAGTCCAATCCCCCTGCCGGAGCAGGAACACCTAGATGAGGTTACACAGGAAGGCATCCAGGCGGGTTTTGAATATCTCCAGAGAAGGAGACTCCACAATCTCCCNTCTGGTGTGTCAGCCACTCCTCCCCGCTTGGTGTCGTCAGCAAATTTGCTGATAGTACACTCAACTCCTCATCTAAGTCATTGATGAATATATTGAATAATACTGGCCCCAGTATTGACCCTTGGGGCACTCCACTAGTTACAGGCCTCCAGGATCTGCCAGATGACAATGTTCAAAAGTACTTGTAAGTTTTTTTGCTAATAAGTGATATTGGGTGTGAATTCCCCAAGCTAAGCAAAAATTACAGAGCTGTGGATTTAAGCTTATGTGTTCCTACTTTGCTTTTTCAGGGTTTAAATTCATATGTAACTGCATTCAGAGACCTGAGCTAATCTCCCCAAATCCCTCCTATGATTACTGTAGCAAGATATGCTTACCCAGAGGGATAGCTGAAGCAACTGAGCTTCAACTCCATTTCTGACCTGTGCTCTGGCAATCCTCTTCCCCTCTTCTCTCTTCCCTGTTTCTTCACTTTAGAAGAAATATAGGTAGATTAGCTTCTAGAGACCAAAATTAGACTCTATGAATGCACCTTCAAACTCCTTCTTTCCCTGTGCCTTCCTCTATTTAAAGCTCTGGTAAACAGTATGATGATAGAACAGTACAAAGAAGGTCTGAGATAAATGTTCCTTATTTTTCTCATTACAGACTCTTTCAGTAGATAATAACTAACTTCCATATTGGAGAAAAAAAAAAAAATCACAAAAAAACCCCCCTGGGGGCAAGCTAATCAAAATATGTGCGTAAGTATCTGGATGTGTTTGAAAAATTTGACAGATTTGTCAAATGTGTCTGTAGGCACCTACTTAATTGGAAATTTGAATTCAGTTTTCATAAACTCTTCTGAATCAAGAAGAAATACTGTGCATTTTGTTGAACAGAGCATTGCCTTCAATGCATAGAAAGATATCAACAGAAGACTTTGAGTCACATGAATCTCTACACTGGAGATGGTGGGTATGCCAGGGGTTCTAGTTGTTAGAGTTTTTTTAATCAGGCCACTCTATTAACCATACCATAAAAGAAAACTGACTGACTTCTAAGAAGGAAGTTAATTGACAGTTAATTGCTTCATATTCTGGAAGCTTTCTAAGGACTGTGAATTGACTATGTGGCTGTAGCCAGCCTGATCCTGTTATCTTTCTCTGCTTGCAAAAATGGATTATTTCCAATAGGCTTCATATTGAAAAATGCCCTAACTTCTGTATTGTTGTTACAATAATAGTAACAAGAGTAAGCCTGGCTGCCTATTTTGGCTTAGAGAAACAATAGAATTATAAATGCAGCTGATAGAGAAAAAGAAGCATTAGTCCACTGAACTCTGAAATCTCCCAGAACACTGCAGTAAAGAGAACAAAACAAAACAAAACAAACCCTGAAATACTTCCCAAGTGAAACCATTGCTTAACACAGTGTCAGAGCCTCACTGTTTCCTTCCATTAGATTCAGTAACTTTGAGACAATTTTACAGCAAGATCTAAAGTCCACTAAAATTCTTCAGACCAACTGCTGTTCTACTTGATTACTCAACAACGGTCAAAGAGATCAGTACTTGCCTGTGGGCTACAAAGCAATTGGAAATTTTGATTTTGAGTGTCTACTACGAGGTACTGCATAAGATTTTTATTTTCACCCAGCAATCATCTTAGAAGAAAAAATGGTCGGGTAGTCAAATTGCTAGTTTAAGATGCAAGACACCCGAGTTCAAAGTTGCCTGCTTGTTTACTTAAGTCACATAATACAAACACGCTACTTAATTATTGTAAAGTCTTTTGACTCCAAAGTGTGTAGGCTGACTAGGAATTGATCTGAGTTTCTTACAAATAGCTGCTCATATATACTACAAAGAAAGACTTGAGATCTTTGGAATAAGAAGTTCTTTAGTGGGTATATTTCTATGTGTAGGAAAGGTCAGTATGGATCATAAAAACACAGAATGCTTTGGTTTGTAAGGGACCTTTAAAGGTCAGCTAATCCAACTCCACTGCAGTGTCCAGGGACATCTTCAACTAGATCAGGTTGCTCAGAGCCCCATCCAACTTGACCTTGAATGTTTACAGGGAGGGGACATCTATGACCTCTTTGTGCAACTTGTTCTAGTGTTTCACCACCCCATCATAAAAAATATATTCCTTACAGCTAGTCTAAATCTACCCACTTTCAGTTTAAAATCATTACTCCTTCTCCTATCACGATAGGTCCTATTAAAAATGCTGTCTTGATCTTTCTTATAAGCTCTCTTTAGGTACTGCAAGGCCACAACAAGGTCTCCCTGGAGTCTTCTCTTCTTCAGGCTGAACAACCCCAACTCTCTCACTGTTTCCTCACAGGAGAGCTGTTCCATCCTTCTGATTATTTTTGTGGCCCTCCTCTGGACCTGCTCGAACAGGTACATGTCTTTTCTGTACTGAGGACTCCAGAGCTGGACACAGTACTCCAAGGTGGGGGTCTCACCAGAGCAGAGTAGAGGGAAAGAATCACCTTCGTCAACCTGCTGGTCACACTTCTTTTGATGTGGGCCAGGATACAGTTGACCTTCTGGGCTGTGAATATATATTGTCGGCTCCTGTCCAGCTTTTCATCCACCAATATCCCCAAGTCCTTCTCTGCAGGATTCCTCTCAATCCCTTCATCTCCCCAGCCTGTATTGATACTGGGGATTACGCTGACTCAGGTGCAGGACCTTGCACTTGGCCTTGTTGAGCCTCATGAGGTTCACATGGTCCCACTTTGGGCATCATTGGGATCTTTGGGCATCATTGGTCTCCAATGTTCTTTAACAGATAATTGATATCTAACTGTACTTCTAGAGATTGACACAGCTCAATTTACAAGTAAGTAGCAAAAAGGTCTTTCATTTTAAATCACATTAGAATTTACTGTTCTCTAAACAGAACATTTAGAGGCATTCTTTTAAGAAGTTCTATGGAGATACTCTCTCTGCAGTTTACAAGCCATATTAGCTTTGCTTTTGTAAGGTATAGATTTCCTGAATAAACAAGTGATTTCTTCATTATTTTTTTGAAAGTGTATGCAGTGCTGCTGTGCACTGCACCAGAGCCTGAACGTTGCTTATGTGCACTCTGTCAGCTGTCTTCAAGCTGCTCAATGTTCTTACACTCTTCAGTCACCTCCTGCCCTAAATTACATGTTTACTACCCTAACGGCTTCAGGGAGATGAAAATTCAGGGCTAAAACCTCCCCCTCTGCTTTTCAAAGACTGCTACTTTTCTTTTTTCCCCACCTTGGAATTTCAGGCACTTGCACTCCATCCAGCAGTTTCAGAATAAACAACTCAGTTCATCAAAACATCTTTCTACAGGTTACTAGAAGTCAGGGAAACAGAGTGCTTAAAAAACCCACGAACAACTATCACTTGATAATTCCCCAAATTACACTCCTTATTATACTTAAAAAATTAGAACTTCACTACTGTTGTAAATACCACAACTACTGACACATCCTAGGGCTGTGCAGAAGAATCAGGAGTTTGAAGAAAGTGGGAGATATTCCTGCATATTGGGGTTCTGCAGGACACTACCTGCTGGGCCACACAGGCTATGCAGCAGGCCAGAGAGAGAGAAGAAAACTACAGACAAAATCTACTTGTAGTTTCTACTTAGAAGGTATGGTGTGTCCTCTGTTGGATAACACAATAACATGTTCTGAAAAACATATGCAAAAGCAAGAGCATTGGGTGCATACATAAGAACTGTACATCTGTAAGTTCCGCAACCATCCCTGTGAATTATTGTCATTCCATCCCTTTCCTTGCTTTTACCTGTCTTTACAGAGAGGCTTTACTGATATTTGCCTACGGCAAGGTTTAGCAGAAGCTGCACTACCTTTTTAAAACCTAACACTATAGGAAGAAAAGATAAGCTCTCAGGTATGCAGACCTTTCCTTGACTATGTGCCCCAAAGCCTGTACTAACTAACCCTTGTGCTAACTGGATGGTTTTGCTTAAATATATGTTTCTCCAGCTTGAGAGGGAAAAGATGTGATTCATTAGCAGAAGCAGATGAAATGGAGATTTTTACAATCTGGTTTGAGGCTCATTTATGCCTTTGTTGTTAGTACAGAACAGATTTACTAAAATTCTTAGTCAACAGGTATTCATACCCAACTGTTAAATAAGAGATATCTGAGAACCTTGGGCCTTCACTCTGGTGGTGCTGTTGGGGATGTTATTGGCCTGGAATTCAACTGGGCTTTGGGAAGTGTCCATGGTTCCTCATCACATGAAGTGTCAATATACTAAGGATCCATGTTTGGAAAGGAACACTAAATCTATGGTTAGATCTTTTACTTGAAGTCTGTGATTTTTTATAAATTTAAACTCACAACTTTTATTTTTTAATTTTTGAATGCAACAATTATTTCAGCTAAGATCTCCCAGAAAAGCCAAGGCCTTTAACCTTCCCATTAACAACCAGCCTGCTGTGCCCTCCCATATAATGTCCTGAGGTCACAGTCTCAGACTGTTACCTCTTCCTGGTCATCCTCATTTATCTTATACAACTAGAGCATGCCTAAATAGCATATTGTTTCCTGTTCCAATGCAAAAAGAGTAGAATTTAACTAAAAGAGTGTGTAGTATTTCTTTTTAAAATTAGCTCTCAGTCTTAAATTGAGCTCTCTGCTATGGCACGAAAGAAAATTGTGCTTCTCTGTACCATCATAGATTTAATTAGAAGCAAATTTAAAGGCACATTAGTGAATATTTAGCCCCACTTACTGCCTTATCCCATGTCCTCTGGTACTGGCTTCAGTGCAATTTAATGGCATTTCATTGCTAGCCAGTTACTTAAATATTCAACAGAAGCCAGATCTCAACTTCAGTTGCAGAATCTGCATTTAGTGACAACAAAGCCAGATTCCTTCCTAAATTATAGGATATGTAGGCTCAATTTAGATATGCAGTTTTCAGAGTAAAAAATAAAAGGTGTTGGGGGGGTGGAGGGGAATGTATTTGTTAAAACAGGACAGATGTGGTCTGTCTAATTCCAATTCCTGAACAAGGAATATGTCTTTGTGTGTTTGCATAACAAATTTAAAGGTAAAACATGTTTAGCAAAAACAGTGTTTCCCAGCCTTCTTGGGCTTATTAAGCCAATGCCACATTTTGCACTATGCTTTACTCTCTGTATTAACCTAAAGAGATATATATCAACAGAATGGAAAAGGTAAGATTTGGTCATTACTGAGGATGAGATTGAATTGGAACGAGGAGTTTATCTAGCAAGCTTTAATAACTTGCTGCCAAACATCTAAATTAATTAAATCAGTAGGAAAAAAAATAATCCTAGTGTATATGTTCCTAAAGCTTTTGAAAATGCTGAATTTTCCACTTTGTTTTTCAGAATTCTATTTCAGTGTATTGTCCGGCTCCTCATACATTTTCATAATAGCAACACTTAGCATTGCTGTAACAGCTTATATTTTCCTGTCTGCATGCAAACAATTACTGATGTGCGACCATATTGACACAAATTAGGCCCACATATAGCTTTATCACGCACAAACAATTTCTCCGTTATTTAATCTCAGTTGTAAATGACAACTTTGGAATTCTCTGCCTCTCTAAATCTGCATTTCTCATTGAATTTAAATGGATCTCAAATCTATAAATAACTGCATCAACCCTGAATATTGCATTCAATTACTTTGAGTTTGCTGCTGTTCACACGGCATTCATGCTGGTCTTTCATGCTGTTTCCATTAGCAAATCTCTTCTTTCTAAAACAACCTTCTGTATTCATGATTAACAACTCAATTTGAGATTGAATTTTTTAAGCTTTTTCTCTGACTTTTTAAAAAGGTACAACTGGTGATCTGTGGCTACAGGTCAACTATTGTTCTTTTAAACAAGATTTCATTTGAAGTCATAGTGGTTAGAGCTGGGCTTGAACAAAAATTATCTGCTTTGCAGAATGCAAATTGAAATGTAGTGCAGAATTATAGTGAGAATAATAGCATCTTATTACAAGCACATAATGCTTGTAGGTGCCCAGTAAGAGAGGGTCAGGCTGTGAAATGCTCATTTCAGACAGCTGCTACTCCTCACTGGTAACAAAGCTGGATTCACTGGTTGTGCCCACCATGCTGTTATGGAGTGACCCTGACCAGAGATGAATTTTCTGTTTTCTCTCTGGCTGTAGCACCAGCCTCAGGGCTGTCTCTGGGGAAACATTGCAAGGAAACTTCCAAGGCTGATTGTGACACATTACACAAGGAAAGGTGCATCACACCACCATGGGCTAGATGTTACACCTTGCTGCTGGGCAAGGAGCATCTGTCTAGCCCCTCTGGGCTAACAAGATGTTCTGGACACTCAGCAGCAATAATTATGGATGCAAAGTGCTGCCCAGCAGCTCCTCACTGTTAACTGCTGCAGGAGAAGACGGGACTTAGTCTTGCAATAAGTTTAGACTGCTCAAAAGGCAGTGTAAATGTGCAGAACGTAGTCTTTCTTGTGGCCTGGATTTCAGGTCATCAAGGACAGCCTGAGCATCCCTCTTGGGAAAAGATTAAGTGATCCTTAATATGAATATTAGATTCACAATTGAGATCTTAATAGGTAATGGAGAAAGACAAGATCAAGAACAGACAAACTCAGAGGCTAGTGTTAGTTCACATGAGCACAGGAAATTCTATTAAGGAATATAGACATGCTGAAAAGGACTACGAAGATCAGTCCAGATCTACTATCTGATAAAGGCCTGCAATGTTCATTTAGAGCTGACCAACTCTATGGAATAAAAGCTTCTATGTAATACAGGAGTTGATAATAAGTGCTATGCCCAGATACTCAACACATTGTGACTACTACCTGCAAAGAAAATGGGTACTTTACTTCAGAAGCAGGGGATTATTTTAAAAATCACATTGATATTAGGAAAGAATGAGATATTTGCATTCACTGGAAAGTGTTATAAAAAACAAAAGTGCAGCTAGACTGAAACATAGAGATTTTAAATGGCTCTCCAAGGTTTCTTTGCTTTCTTCTTTTACTTGCCAGTGTCTCATTTGTGCACAGACTCCCTTCTTGTTAGAGGTGTATATGTCCACAGTGGTGCATTGTGGTAATGGCAAAAAAAAGCCACTCCAATTCTGAGTAGGAAAAATAATAAAACCAAACCCTATTGTGACTGAGGGAGAAGGCAAGAAAGACCTTTGAGCTCTGCTCACTTTTCAGTGTCTGGTTTGTCTGGGTGAATGTTGTGGTTTAAGGTTGGGGGAAGGGGAGGGACAGGTGGAGCGGCTATTCCACTCCCCTTCCTGCCACACTCTATGAAAGGACACAGGAAGTTCCACTCGCCCCCTCCTCGCTGGAATTGCTGCTGGCTCTGGACATCTCTGTGGCTGTTACAACTCCACGTGGCTCGGGAGGAATCCAGCAACATCTGAGGATCGGTGTTGTATATATTTGTATATATACCTCCCCTTGTTACCTCTGTATATTTCCCTTCCTCTGATATCCCTTTTGTTACTCCCTGTTAAAAGTTGTAATCTTGAATTCCAACTTTGTGTGAGGCCTTTCTTCCTCCCCTGGGAGGGAAGAGGGGAGGGGGAAGAGGGGTGAAACAAATTCTGCTCCGTGGGGGGTTGCCCTGAGCCTTAAACGGAGACAGGGAGGATTTCACAGTTGCTGCTGAAAGGCTTATTGGTGGGGAGAGATATGTGCAGACCCATGGACTAGCTATGTTCCACTTCAGATCTTTTGCAAGAGCATCAGTGGGGCCCAGACCTGCCACTGTTTCTCCTTCATTCCAGTGAATTTCACCTCTGAACAAAGATGGGCAAACATGGCCCAATTTTAAAAATTTTCTCTTACTCTAAACTGAAAACAAAAACAAATAAATGTGCTATGTGGAGAATGCTTCTCAAGGCGCCATTCCCATAATGGTTTATAAACAACTGCCCAATTTAAGCCAAGTGTGCTATGTGTCTGCTAAAAATATTTGAAAGATACCCTTGCTGTTACGGTAATTAAACATGCATGAGATGGAAAATAACAAACACACAAAAATAGCTGTAGTTGCCCAAGATGACTTATAAATATAATAATGCAAGAGTTACATTTAATAAGTAAAACAGAATAGTGTAGTGACAGTGGGGCAAGAACATAAAATCTACAGAAAATAATGTGTTGTGCTAAAGAGTAACAAAATCTTAAGTCTGAAGGGCAGGAAATAATGATGAATAATGCTGAATGAGAGAATAAAATCTTCGTAAGCAAGAGACTTTCAATGCTCAAGGCTGCATCAACGACATGATTATCTACAGCAATTACTCAATTTTCTAATAAATCTTCACAATGCCAGCAGCATTTCATTACTTCCTAAGACCAGTAGAGCATTGTACAGGAAGAGTGATCAACCAGCTCTCTAGCTAGAGTAAAGGGGAGGTGAGGTTCTGTTTCACTTTCAAATACTTACTATGCAGGATTTGCATCATGCATATAATTAAGCTGTGCAGGAATTTGTCTCCAGTACAGCTTTTAAAGAATAATAGGGAGGAATCCTAAACTATGCTCAAAAATAATGTTTTTTGCACAATATCAGATCTGTTTTTAAAAGTATAGTTCTCTTTATTTGGAGACTTTTTTATGAAGTGTTATTTCTTTCCTGCTAAGTGATAATTTTTTACTAGAACAAAAAAAAAAACCAAACTACTTCCTATTCCCAAATGCAATGCAATTGTTTCCTTCCTCTTAGCATGCAGTATTAAAAAATAGGGATTTTTTTTAATGCAGATTTTTTTTTTGTAACCCATGGATCGGCAGGACAAACTTCTGAACAAAAGAAAACTTTTATGCTAGATGGCTGCAAATATTGCTATATATTCTTCTTATACTGATGGAATAGTTCTGACTTACACAATCAAGATCTTTAAAATGAGACATTTATACTTTTCAATGATTTCCAGCTGCTTTATTTTCTTTTTGTAGCTCTCCCTTTAACAAGTGAATATAAGGACTTTTAGTTCAGAGAATTAACGTCAGAGGAGAGACAAACAAGTGATCCTCATACTGTTTCACCTTCCCTCCTTGAGCTTTGTGAGTGTTGCTGTAGACACACCACTTAATTGTTAGTGTTCCAGGGAAAGAACTACCTAGATTAAATGTAAACTGTTGTAACATTATGGGTATAACCAGACAACGTTCATTTACATCATGTGAGAATTTTTTTCCATATTTAAATTCCTAATTTCCCCAATCCTTGTCTGAAGAGATGAATTAGGACCTGGATCCATCCGGCTTTGAAGTTGGAAGCATAAAAAAAATCCTGAAATTTCTCATCTTCCAGACTCAGAATAACTTCTTATTTTTGCCTTTTTGTGTGTGTCATTAATGGTAGCACTATGCTTTGGTTTAGCAACAGTGAATACCTCTCCAGATATCCTTTTAAATACTACACAATAGAAAGTTTGTGGAAAAACCTGTTGAAAATGTGGAGGCTTTGGTTCTGTGAAGATCAATGACACTGACTGCCTGGAGTTAGGTGTGTCAGTTCTGCGTGTCACAGTCAGTTGAAATGAACCCAAAACTCAGGTAGAGGTCATTCCTCTCATCTTCCTCCTGACATAAACACCTTTGGCACTTGTTTTTGCTTCAGAGAGAGAGAAAGATACTTTTGATGTGTTGCTGGCTAGATTGGTTTTTTTCCAACCTGTGGGTCGCACTCTGCCAAAGAGTCACACCAGTGACGAAGGAGAGATAAAGAGCAAAGCTCTTCTTACCCTGCTTTACCAGGCTCCTTAGTTCTACTCCCAAGAAAAGCAAGGGTTCCTGTGAGAAGGCAGCACTGATGGCCCACTCTGTAGCTCAGGGAGATGAATAGGTGGAAGAGGTCAGAGGAAGGTGAGGAGGCTACACTGAGAGGAAGTAGAGTTTGGGATGTGGAAACATCAGCCCAAGAAGGCAGTACCATTGCTTGAGCAAGACATGGCAGCAGACTTACCATAGAGTGCAGGGTGCTCACCATGGGACAAAGTAGGAGACTCCGGCAGGGGCTAGAGGAAAGTAGGAGGAAGCAGAATCACTGAGACCTCCCTAATTGTGACTGGCAACCACTAAGGTCAGTTATTCATGTGGAAGTGAAAAGATTAAACCTTACTCCAAATTCAGGAAGGGGGATTTTGTCCTGGAACTCTAACTTCCCATCACAGTGTCCCACTCAACCAACCTAGTGCAGAATAGTTATCTTTCACTTCTGATGGATATATCCCTGGGAAGAATTTTATTTTCAGCAGTTTTGTATTCCTAGCCAGCTCCAGTAAATGGCTGCAGAGCTGGTTTCAGTAAATAAGTACCATCTGCCCAGCTTTTCCCACGGCTGGCTGCAGCTTTGCATGAAATTTTAAAAGCTTTTTTAACTACCCTGGTCCAAATATGGATTTTTGCAGATTTTATTCTGTGCTGCTTGACTAGAGTTTGCTGGTCCTGTTACTTTAATAGTTCAGTAGAGTTATACAAAATAAAAAGAAGATATGAACAAGAAAAACCAAAAAGATGATTTTTCAAACAATATTCTATGGGTTTAAAACAATGGTATGAAGATCTGCATCTTATAACTCCTCTAAAAAGGAGTGCAAAGTTGGCTTCCTTAAAAGATTGCTATTGAAAGACACAGAATTTCTCAGGCCTCAAGCCTGGGTGCACATGCCGTGGAAAAAATCCAGACATGGCAGCTAGGTCGATTTAACAAATTAAAATAAATATAGTGACAGGATAGATAACAGGTGTACTGTTACAAAGAAACACTAGCTGTATTTTATCAGACTTTGAAAAAGAGCCCTCTTAAATTATCCATCATATTCCATGCACATGCTATGCACAAGATCAAGCTGCATATACATAAGTGTTTATCCTTGCATCAACTGAATGAGCAAGTTTGAGATAGATCTTTTAGAAAACTCTTCGAAGAAAAAATCTTCTATTACATTAAAATGAAACACAATAAAACTTGAAATATTCAGATTTCACTCAAAACTGGCAAAAATAAAATTAATTAGTCATTGTAATTCACAATCTAAAGTTTAAATAAAATGTAGGTCCTGACACCAAAGTAGTTTATAAAACAAAAGATCTAATTAAATGCTTTTGCTTTCAGACCAGTTCCATAGGAACCCATAGATTCTGTCTGTGTTCTCTGAAGATCAAGACTAGAACAAATCCCTCTCAGTTAGTTTTCTCAGTTTCTAGGACTAACTNAGTACCGGACATGATGTCAGCATGGTATCGAATAGCAACTCCTGGTGAAAATTAACCCCATCCTGGCTGAACCAGGACATATATATATATATATATATAAGCTGTGAAGCTGAGAGCCCAGATCAGGACTGCAATGTGTTAGGTAGGCTACTCTTTCTTGTGCTAATAAGTGTATCTACCACTCATGCCCTTTATACATGTTCCTGTAGTGTTCACAGTATTAAACAAAACCTAAAAGAGAAGCAGCTGGCCTAGAAGAGAAAAATAGCAAAATGAGTGAAATGGATTGATAAAAGTGATGACACAGAGATTTCAGTCTGGTATACAGCAATATACAAAAACAATAGGCTGACTTCAGATCATGTCAAAGAATCGGAGCTGAGAGGCAAGACAAAAACTGTGACACCACCGACAAGGAGAACCCTTGGAATTCTGAGTTTTTAATTAGTGCTTCAAAGAGAAGAAAGCAGGAATCAAGGGATATTTACACTCTACTTTTCAAAATATGAAGTGTGATGAAGACTGAGCTGGAGTAAGAAAATGAATCCCTTCATGAACCTGGGAGAAAGATGAAGACCACAACAGAGGTCACTGTATCTACACCCCCCTGAACCACATCTAGTCTATAATACACAGGCTGCACTGTAAACCCTCTTACCCTTGGGAAAATGGTAATTAATAAATGGTCATTATTAATTTAGACAAGTCTTTCATTTGCTGTGATGTTACCAAAGGTCTGACATTAGGAACTCTATAGGCTCATTTTTCATAGATGAAATTATGTCTCTTTGACTCAAGGCTTCTATATTGACATATATTCTATTTATGCTAAGGTATTTTAGGTCCAGTCCTATATCTGGTATTAACTTATAGGTCAGGCTGTGAGCTTATCTTAATAACTCACTTTTTCTGCCAATATGATTGTTGCCATTGATTTAAGTAAAACTAGTAGGCAATGTGATTAAGTTCTACAATACACATGATGGTACTAATATCTCCTTGTCTTGTGCTCTGTATTCCATATTAAGAGCTGATTGTGAAAGAAAAATAAGTGTTTCTTTTGTCATTTGGCTTATTTAAAACCTTTTTTCCTTTCAGTCTTCCCTTGGATTTTATAGGTATGGGTACTTAACAGGTTAAGTGTGATATGAAATGTAAAAGGCTTCAGAGTTCTGTGAGAAAATAGAAAACTATTAACTTCCACTGAGAGTTTTTTCAATGTTTTTAAATTGAAAAAGTCTATGGATGTAGAACATTACAAAAAGAAGGAAAAATTGTTCCTATGGAAAACCATTTTTTATCAAGTGCAGTACTTCTGACTAAGTACAGATGTCAATTAACATCTGTAAAAATATAAAACAATGTAAAAAATTGTCCCTGACAGAGGGTTGTTCAAAGCAACTTTGTCTAAGGACAAAGTGGGTCTCAAAATTGCACATGAAATATTTGGAGCCTCACAAAATAGGCTTCAATTGATTAGTTTATTCTCACTATTGTTTTATTTCTCTGTTTTATAACCAGGTTACATTCTTTTTCTTGTTGCATTGTTCAGCTGTCTTCATCCCAACTTGATGTTTTCGTGACCTTATCATCTTTTCTCTGAAACTTCTCATTGACTGTAAATATTTTCTTCTTTCTCTTGCTCCATCACTCTTCCCTGTTTCCAGTACAGGGCACTTATTACTGCCATTTTACTTTTGAGGAATCCCTCTTGAATATCTATTACATCTTTTATGATCCTTGCGTTTTTCTTTACTGAGAGTTGTCTGTCTTTTCAGTCACTTGCCACTGTCAGACATCCTTAGCAGACATAAATCTGCAGAACTCCACTACCTTCACTGGAATCACTCTGCTTTGTGTTAGCAGAGGATCTGGCTGAAAATCTAAAGATACTTCTTGTGTTATACCTCAAGAGCAGCATCATTACTTTCTTCAGTTTAAAATCTGTCTTTAAAGAAAAGGACCCATTGTCCTTTGTAGTAATATTGTATATTTTAATAAGCTATATATATTTTAAAAATAAAAAATAGATTTTACAAAATCCTTTTGGTTCCAGTCACTTAGGTTGTCACACTTATATTTGGGAAGGTCTGTAAACACTTCTGGTAGGAGATAAAATGAAAACTTGTGCTCTATCTGAAATGGTCCTTGTGGCTTGTGAAATCAATAGATGAAAAGATCTGTTAGATCACAGGAATACAGTTCAGGTGATGGACAAGTTTCTGCTGCTCTGTGTCTTCATACTGTGAAAATTACTGTAGAAATATAAAACACATCCTAGAATGAGGAGCAAAGGCTTGTTACAAGTAAGCTGAAATGTACTTTTGAACCTTGTAGAAAAGGTGACATTTGAGAGTATTCCTGCAATACAGGTTTCAACAACTGCACTATCACTTCCTAACTCATCTTTAGGGGGGAAAACCAATTTCCAAACTGCATTTACTAATGTTTCAAACACAAAAGCCTTTCTAGTGAACATAATAACTGTCTCCAAAGCACAAAGGGATTTATGTAGCTTTGCACTGTGGCATTAGAGGACTAAGGTTCTCATTTGTCATCATTCACGGGACATAAGCATTTATAGGGGCAAAAATCTTTGAAAACCTGCCTAACCTTTCCACATTAAAAAAGAGAGGACAGAAAATGTTAGATCAGGTCTGAACTAGAAAAGTATTTCAAACATGTCAGAGAAAGGAGGAGGAAAAATTTCAGTTTTCTCTTGATAAATAGGAGAGCAGTGCACCAAGACCAAAGTCTCCGTGATCTGCGGGAAGATGTCCATATGGCTCCCTGTCAAGGATGACATCTGTGCCTCACACCTGCCTTCCCCAAGATGATGTGAAGTTTCATCATCTCATGTTTGCATGCCCTGAGAGGGGGCCTGGATTATGCTACTTTTTGGGCCTTGACCCAGTAAGCTTCCCATTGGTCAAACTAGCTGTAGGCAAGCCCATACCCACTACCATTGGGTCATCACCCCAACGTATCCCTCAGTAAACCATTGCTTTTGTTTCTGGAAGACTAGACAAAGGAGTGCTCATTTTCCTGTCAACTCTGGTAACTCTTGTATGGAGACCACAGAGGATTCTCTCACTCTTCATTATATCATCAAGTTTTAAATAATTCATATTTATAAAGTTCTCCTGATGAGGGAATACTGCATAAATCTGAATAAATAAATACTTTTTCTACATATCTGTTTTTTTGCATTCTGTCCTGCAGCCTAGAAGACATCATTAGAAAAATATAGGATTCTCCCCTCCCCTTATTTCCCACAAGGCTGAGATGAGGTAAGATATCCCCTCCTGCCTATTTTGAGTGCCTTCATCTGCTAACCATTACAAAATTGTGTTTGTCTGTGTTCCTTCAGCAGCACAGCGTAGCTCACCTCAAAAACTCTGTGATTCCCTAGTTCAGGTGTTAGTTGTACCCAAGTTCCTTTTAGCTTTGCCTGTACTACTAACAGGGCTGCTTTTCAGCCTTTCAGAAGAGTAGCATAGCACACCCATGACCATAAGAATCAACTTTCACTTCCCAAAAGCAGGTTAGTGTTTGCATTTGCACTAAAAGCAACATATACAATAAGATATTAGCAAATCAAATCTGGATTTGACCAACAGCATAACACAATGTGGCAATAGTAGTGGCATACAGCAGTGGTTCCATCTAGCCATGAACCGGAATACTTTAAATCACATTTAGAATATATTTTTTTTAAAATCTATTTCATTATTACATCACCAAATCGTGATTTCTTCCTCTATTAAGTATTTTATGCAAGCTAAGGGATAAATGGAAACAAGAAAAACAGACACTTTATTCCATTTAGTTTAATGTGCAGAACCATTCTGTGACACTTTAGTTGTCTTTCACTGATAAATCTTTCAATCTCCTGGACATCCAGCACCATATCTATCCAATCCAACAATGACAACAGTCATTAGCATTCTGAACTACAACACACTAGAAAAATCATTGAATATGGGACTTGACAGTGAAAACTGATGAATACCTAGATCTTTCCATAATAGAATCATATGCATAGACTTTTTTTTTTTTTTTTTAGGTCTTACCTGTCCTAGAAGGAATAATATGCATTTTTACATTGTGGCATCTAAGATACAAGTTACAAATTTTATTTCCCTTGCAAATGGGGTGAACTGCTAGCAATCAGGTGTTTTCAGTTGCTCTTACTAAATTCAGCGAAATTTACTGGGAGGGATTTCCTAATATTAAGTTGAAATTGTCTTCATCTTATCATATTCAATTATTTTTTTAACCTTTTAATGTTAGTACCCTTTTAATAATAGGTTGATACCTTGTATTGATGGTCAAGCAATTTGCTTTCTTAAACCAGTGCTCTTGGAAAGCATGTTGTGCACATTTCTGATGCCACAGCATATACATGGGTCAGCTGTATAATTTCCAATAAGAGTAAAGACTGGGTGAATTCTGCAAAATAAAATAGAATTTATCTGGAATATGATGTGAATAAAGAAGGACTTTCAGTTACATCTGTTTGACATGCTCTGTGATTTCCATAAAGGTTTAAAAACCCTTTTATTACATAAATCAAACATCTACAGACTTTTGCTCTAACTAAAATACATCATGACTGCTCTATGGACATATGTTTTGGCATATATTATGCATTACATAATTTTATTCCAATGAAACTTCTTTCATGCTAGAGTGCATTAATATCTGTTAACCGTAATCGGTTTTGGCCTATCTGGATGGTATTTGCTGGGAATGAGCTCTTCCCAGATTTTGCAGCTGTGTTTCTCAAGTGCCAGATTGGAGGCTGGCTGGGTAGTTCTGATGAGTGCTTTGTCAGCTGAAGGACCATGGCCAGATAAATTAGAGAAAGGAAAGTCCTTACCTGCCACTATCTCATGTTATGCAGCAACTGTCAGGTCTGATGCATGCTTTTTCCTCTTGGAAGCAAAAGTATCACACTGTCTTTTAGTCCTGTATAGGCAAACTTGTCTGTATCTTGGTACTTCCTTCCCACAAACCGTCATAATCAGGACAAATCAAGCCTAGTAATACATACTCTGTCCTTCACAGACCCCTGGTTTCCACAAGCAGCATAAATATTCAGTGTGTTCTCTGCTGCTCTGTTCTTACATGTCCTGTTTTGTTGACGTGGGAGGACCATAGCAAATAAAACTATCCTAACCTGTTTTGTCCTGTGAAGAAAACCAGCAAAATTTACTGTGCCATAGGGCCCATGAAAAAGAAAGCCAAAATTTGGGACTTCTTCCTTTTATGGAGAAGGTGGGAGCACATACGCTCTGGGATAACATTGGGGAAAGCTGCCCATTCTCAGAAACTTCCCTAGCATGCCAGAAAAAAAATAATAAAAAAAGGTTTGAGATGAATGTGTCTATCCGTCTTCTGTCACCCACACCTCGGGGATGGCACATTTACCTTTCTTGCGCTGTTAAGCAGTGCTGAGGCGGTGACAGCCCAACACAAACACTATCCACTCACCAGGTAGCTGCCTGACATCAAGACTGCTGACACAAGGGCAAAATAGTCTGGAATTCTGTAAGAGATGATCTGGGCTTTGTCATACAGATATTACTCCAGTACTACCCATAAACCCAGTGCTTTTGTTGCAGTTTTCCCTCCAAATAAGTGGAGAACCATGACAAACTGTTTGGAGTATGGATCTGTATTTGATAAAGCCAGTTACATTTTAGTCGAAGCCTGTTTTAAGAGATGAGTCTCACATATGGCCCGTATAGGCTGAATCAACTAAGAATACATATACAATGCTAGATTAAAGTCATGAAGCTTTTGAAGGAAAGGGTGTTTTGGTGTGTGTATGTGTGTGGAAGGGCATTGAAATAGAATGTAAATCAGGAGAGTCAGTTTTCATAAACACAAAGGTATTTAGGTATTTTTCTATATCAGGTTTCAGAAGTAGGTTTTATTTCTAACAGCTCCATATATGAGTGTTTTAAATTCTAGCAAGTGAATTCTTGACATCAGTAGGTGGTTTGCCCTTGACTTCAAAGGAGATGGGGCATCATTCACAGATACTGGAAGAACAAAGAATCTCTTAGGTAAAAAAATGTGCCCTATAGCCTCAATATTTTCTTAAGAGTATGCTTTCTAATACAAATATTTATCAAATTAATTTTAAAACCATGAGATGAAAAGATATACATTGACTGTGTTGCATATCCCTCAAGATAGGAGAATTTTTTTTCCTTTTTTTTTTTTTAATGTATTTTCTGAATTTTCCTTTTTACTCTTGGTTGCAGCACAGTGCACAGAAGATATTTCCTTTCCTTGTCATGACTGCACTTCAAATATTTATCCTGTAGGTATGGTTTATCCTAGGTACCTACACTTGACTCTTTATTTTCCCCTTCACTGCCTGAAATCCCAGTACCTTGTCAATCTTAGAAATGAAAACAATTGCTCAGAACATCAGCTGACAATAATTAACTTTGATTTAAATCAAATATGCTTTTTAATGATGGTGAATCATAAGGCCTCAGTTTTCACCAATGATCAAAATCACATCCTAATAGTAATTAGGGAAATAACTCTTAGCAAATTTCACTTAAAATTACATTAGGGGAGGGAAAATGCTTCAAAGTGAAACCTTATACAGAAATTCAAAGTGCTGCATGAAAAAAATATTTGGAAATGTATATAGTTTGTGATTACATTACATGTAAAGTTGTGGACTTCCAGATCATTTTCTTTTCTAAAGATATTTACATTTTGGCTTTTTTTTTTTTTTTAAATAAAATGATGCCGTGTCTAATTTAAAACAGTAGTATTATACTATTTTCTTTTTGAAATATTGTACATTTAGAAAAATCAGTTACACAGTCTCTCTTGGCAAATATTTAATATCTTCTGGTTGAAATTAGACATTACATATGATTTCAGTGAAAATCACCATGGGAACATTTCATTATTTATGTCTGTGACAGGTTGAGGGAAAGGGGCTTAGCTATCAAAGTATAACAAAGTACTACTAAATCTTAAGCACTGTAAAATTCTCTTTTATTATGTTAGAATATAAAGGTCAAATTTGACTTTAAAATAATGATAAATTTAATCTTTATTATAACTATATGGAACTGCATGAGAAAAAGAACAAATGTGGTATAGGGAAGACAAGAGAAAGAAAACCAACTGAAGCAAAGCAAAGTACTTCTAATGGAAAAAAGCTATTAGAGCATATTTTATGGAAGATCCACACATGGATTAAGTTTTTGTTATACCATTTAACTTGTTAGACTCCTTTTCTGACAAGATGCTGAAATCCTTTAACATCTAAAGCTATGAAATAGAATCTTGGATTTATACGTTTGGTATATTCTGCTAAATTAATGTATATAATAAATTATAATATTCCAAACTGTTATGATGATACTAAAAGTAAATACATTGTTTCTGCCAGATGCCTTCTGATAGATGTACCATCTATCACATATATGGAGCAAATTTCTACTTTAACAGGTAACAAAAAGCCCCCATGGCTATATTGAAGTTACAGGAATGTAAAAGTCAGACTGATGCATTAGATATTTTATTTATAAAAGAGAAACTGGGTCTGTTTCTCCTCTATCTTGCAGCTTGAATAGCCATTTATATGTTTTTGAAGTGGCTTTAAATTGAGATAATTATTTCTAGTTCCACACATTGAGCTGCATGGTTTACACGGAGGTAAGTGACAGCCTGTGATACCAGACAGTGATGAAGCTGGCAAGCCTGCCAACAGCTGCCTTCTAACAGGTATTGTTTCCTAATGCCATCAGGAATCTTTAAGCAGACTGGTTCAGCAGTACATTTATGAGGTCACTTAACATACCTTTTCCTTACTGTATATGTTATGTAATTGAGGTTGGAAACATTTAGAAAGGGTTCAAAGAAATGTCTACAGTATTTATGTTCTGGATGCTGACAGATTACATCTGAAAAGCACTTGCTGACTACAGTTCACACTTGCATTGTTCAATGTTATCTACCTGTCTCTGTATCTGCCTGTCTGTCTTTAAGATTACAGTTAAAACTCCAAGGTTTCCAAAACATGTCAGAAATTTCCTTCTTGGTCATTTACCTGTTGGATAACACCCCACTGCAACCTATCCTGGTCATTTACTATAATTATTGTTATTTATATATAAATGTTGGAGATTTTGATCTGCAGTGAACATAGTGTAAGAAGACTGCCATGTAAGCCTACCTAGAATCATAGAATGGTTTGGATTGGAAGGGTCCTTTAAAGGTCAACTAATCCAACTCCACTGCAGTGTCCAGGGACATCTTCAACTAGATCAGGTTGCTCAGAGCCCCATCCAACTTGACCTTGAATGTTTTCATGCCCTCTCTGAACAACTAGTTCCAGTGCTTCACCACCCTCATCGTAAAATATTTCTTCCTTATATCTAGTCTAAATCTACCCACTTTCAGTTTAAAATCGTTACCCCTTCTCCTATCACAGCAGGTCCTATTAAAAAGTCTGTCTCCTCCTTTCTTATAGGTCCCATTTAAGTACTGTAAGGATGCAATAAGGTCCTCCTGGAGTCTTCTCTTCTCCAGATTGAACAACCCCGACTCTCTCACTGTTTCCTCACGGGAGAGCTGTTCCGTCCCTCTAACCATTTTTGTGGCCTTCCTCTGGATGCACACCAAGAGGTCCATATCTTTCTTGTACTGAGGACTTCAGAGCTGAACACAGCTTGTCCAGGTCCCTCTGGATGGCATCCCTTCCCTCAGGTGTGTCAACTGACCCACTCAACTTGGGGCAATCTGCAAATTTGTTGAGGGTGCACTCAGTCCCGTTGTCTATGTCATCAATGTAGATACTAAACAGTACTGGTTGCAGTCCAGATCCCTGAGGGATAGATATTTTCTAATTTCTCAAAACACATTGAATTTAAGACTCTCAAAAGGTGTATCCTTCTGTAGGATAGCAAAGAGCTTGATTCTGAGTGGAACTTCTGTGTACCAAAACTACACAAGGACAGTGCTATACAAAGTGCTGTTTTACCTGGGTTTCAAGATCACTGGTTGGTTGGGTAGTTGGTTGGCTTATTCCTTATTGGCTTTTTCATGTAATTGTTTTTTCCCAATTTCTCTGAAGTAACTACTTTTGAATTAGACTAACATCATCCCTTTTTTTTTTCGTTTGTTTTTCATCACCAAAATATGCATCTGTTGTACCATGCACCTAGGAACATGTTCTTCCCATGAGTTAATTGGTTTCTCTGGTCTTGTATCATGTTATTCTAAATGCTTTACAACATAAACCAATATTGCTCTTGACCATCTATACTTATGCTATCCCCTGTGTCAGTAATGATTCACAGTCTCAGGAAATGGGACTCTACCTACATAAGGAGAAAAAAAAAGGCTCTCTTTTTCTCCCCTCAAGGAACAGTATGAGTGTAAAATGTATATTCTGCAAAGGAATGAGGTTTTAGGACAGGAAAGGTTGTTTTATGGATTGGAAAAAATGATGGGCTCTAATATCAGCAGTATTAAATGATAGGAGAACTCATCTGTTAACTGTTAGACTCTCTCAGTTTTTCAGAATGTCCAGCTGTGCATATAAATGGGTTTTAATGTTGTTATTGATGACACTATGGGCAGAGCAACGCTGCTAAACAAAAGGAGGACCTTTGAACGTGTTGCTAGTGTCTGAGTTTCTCTGCAGAGAGAGTAGCAGGATTTAATGTGATTAGAGATTTGTGCATTGAGTCTGAACACAAAACTACAGGCATTCGCTCTGCCCCAGCACATAGCGGTTCAGAGTTCAGAAACTATCAGCACCCAGAACGGTAGAAAACAGATATTAGGCCTGGGCTGCAGAATTGGATAATGGCAGAGCAAAGCAACACAGCTATTTTAGACCACTGCTTATACATTGCTTAGGCATAGCTGAAGAATTGTGTCTGTCTAACAAATGCAGACCAGAGTTCCTAAGAAGCGTTTACATCTGAATTATGGGTTTTTTCCTCTTCTGTGGCTGTGGCTTGAGCCACATATCTCTGTTTCACATGCTCCTTTTGCTGAAAGTAGGTAGATTTTTGCAGGCCCTGGAGGGGAGCAGCTGGCATTTTGCCTTCTCCTACCAAATATATATGGTGGCCATGAACAAAGATCTTGGTGTGTCCTAGCTGACTGCTGACACAATGTGAGGAGAGAAGGGTTATGGTCTTTCAACCATACAACACCCAAAACTAAGAGAAGGACCAGGACCCTGGACTTTATGGCTGCATCTATGAAGCTAAATTAATTAGTCTGCTTTAATAAGTGATTACTGGGCATAAGTTCTGGGGATGGCTGTGCCTCTTCTGGAGTAGACTGGCCATGCCCGCTCTACAAAGGGCTTGGCTTTGGGTGTCCTGTGGGTCCCAGCTGACGTTCCTGTGTCCCAAAGCTAAAAGTGTTTTTGTACAAACATTTTGTTCAGAACATCTCACACAATATGAGAGGTGCACTGCAGCTCACCAAAGTGGCACTTTTATAGAACAAAGCATAGACTCTATAGCACCTGCTCTGTTGTGCACCATTCCAGTGCACACAGGTGTTTTGAGAGGCCAGGACTCCACTGGGGCCTATGACTGTGCAGGGCAGGGCGGTGGGGAACTGGAGACTGGTCCTGGTGTGCAGCTGCTGCTGTGGCACGGACTGATGGCCCCTGGGGCTGACAGGGTGTCCTGGGCTATGGGCACGGTAGAGAGAGCATTGAGGTGGCTATGCAGGAGCAGGCAGGGCTAGTGCTGCTCTCAGGGCCCTGACACCACTTCAGGCTTATCCACATTGTGTTTGGGAAGGTGATTTAAGCTGTGCTGGGAGCTCCACTCAGCTATTAGTTTGGATCAAACCAGCCGTTGTGGCCAGTGGAGCCATGGAGCAAAGCAGCATCTCTCAGACAGAGGCAGGGGGACTACAGGCTGCACTATCTCCCAGGAGTTGATTATTTTTCTGCTCCTTTAGTTCAATTTCCTGAGTGTGTCTGGGATGCATTCTATATAGTTGTATGAACTTCTGCTAAAATAGTTTTATGCAGTTAAAATTGTTGCTGTGCTGTTGGCCAAGCTATTTTTGCACACTGTCATCAGAGAGCCCTGCTGGCTGTACTGAGAGGGAGCTGGGCTCATAGGTCTTTGTGTGGTTTTGTACTTTTTGTGAGCATTCAAAGGCAATTACTAGACAAAGTTTACCTCAACGACTGGTACAGCAGTGCCATATGACTGACACAGGAGGGACAGAGCGGTGCCTAGCCAAGACCCTAATGTTAAAGATGAAGAAGCAATCCATACCTGGTGGGGGACATTTTTCAGTATCCCTGATGGTAAGATACATTTCTGGTAAGATACGTTTCTGCATTCATGATCACAAATAAAGACGTATCTCAGTAACCCTGCTAGATTGCCAACATAGGCAGAAAGTTTAGTTCAGAGTTCTAACAAGACTGGCTACTAGCCACCTTCTCAAACATTTAACTCTGCAGGCAGAGATACTAATGAGGACAGCAGCAGTAGCTTATGGTATTTATGCATTCTGAGTCCTAGATATTGAAAAAGTGTGAAAAAAGGGATTATTTCTCCATTTTCTCTCTCTTCTTTTTATGTGGACCCACATGTGCATAATTGAGTTACAGGGAAGATATGAGCAACTACATTGGGAGAGACTGTCATGCATCTGCCTCTTCTAACATGTTTGCCCATCCCATGCATATGGGGTCTTCTGTGCCTCAATGAATTAGATGGGCCTTTGGTCTGAAAGGAAGCATTTTTTGCTGGGGTTTTTTTTTTTCTTTTCTTGTTTTCCACAGAAATGGGAATGATTTAAAACTGGCTGGAGAAACAGCTGGCATGAAGTTTCCTTCCACAGAAGATAGAAGAGCCTGGAACAAATTGCCCACCACCGACTGAGCAACAGTGAGCAAGGCTTGTTGGCAACCAGCCTGTGCAAAAGGAAATTGAAATCAAAAAGCTTTTCAGTTTATCTCATTTTAAATAGAACTTGCCTGTACAACTTCTGCAGATGAGAACTTCTGCAGTGCTCAGAGAACTAGATCTAATAATTTTTAGTACAATTAGATAAAAGAAGATACTGTGCATTTTATGATTTCCAAAGTCTTACTGATTGATGATTAGTAAGACTGAGATTCCTAATCAATAATTACTACCAATTCAGACTGCTCAGCTCACTCAGGGAGTAATTGCTGCCTTTTGATATATTTTACATGATCTTACAGGCACAAAGATACTTCCTGTGTGTTTGTCAAGCTTTCTGCAGACCTCATCTCTCTTAGTTCAGTTTTATTTGACGTTTAGTGGGAAAATAAGTCCCTCTTGCATTTTTCTGTATCCTGTGTCTTTGAAGAACCCATCCCTTTTAGCTACAATGTCTTGTATTCATTTTCAGCTTCATACCATATTTTTCTTTAAATTTGCCTAAAAATGAATTCTAAACTTTTTTTGGCAGTAATAACTTTCGAACATTTTAGTGAGAACTGAATTTTCTCACCATTTGGACTAAGAATATCAGAAATACTGCCAGTGTTGAATAAAATATTGAAGAGCTGATTTTAGACAAAGAAGTGCTATTTGGAGTGTCTTAATTTTGGAAACAATTGTCCCAGATGTCTAAATATGAGCTATCATTTGTGAGACCAATGCAAGCAAATGGCCTCTCCTTCCCTTGCACTATTGCCATTTCTGGTGAGAAACTGGAGAGTTTCATACTTGATTGTTGGTCTAAAGGGCATAGTCTGCTCTTTTTTTCACAGAATGCCCAGATGAATGTGTCTGACAGGATCTGCTCCTGAAGATAGCAGCTGCTTCATAAATCAAACAGGTTTGCAGCCTGCATTGCAAATTGATCCTTGAGACATAACCTGTTGCAGCAGAAACCATTTGGTAGCAGTGTCAACAATGCTAATATGTCAAATCACTCCTTGTCTGGTTATAGAACTAAAGATGCTTCCACATGAAAAAGATTATGGCTGAATGTTACCATTACACAATTTTTTCCTGTCTGTTGAGTCTACACAAGCTTAAATATAGAAATCCTAAAGAAGAAAAAAGCCAAATCAGAGTGCATCAATGTTGCATTGTTGAGCTCCCGTTGTTAAGGAAGCCACACAGTAATGCAGCCTTAAGATGCAAATCCCAGGAATTTCTGCTTCACTGGGTTATCTTATTTTTATTTCATACCTAAATGTGTGCATGAGTACAGGAGGCCGTTAATTTTTCTAGCAAATCAGCATCCATGCAGTTTTTAACCCTTAGCTGAAAATATGAATTTCCTTATCACAGAGAATGAGACTTGACTGAAACACAATAATGAAAAGCCTACATCCTCACAAGTCATAGGCCTTTTGCAATGTCTTTTGGGTTTTGAACTATTTTTTCCCAAGGGAGGCAATAGGCAGCTCCTAAGTGGCCTGCTTTTCAAAGGCATCTAAAACCAGGAAAAACACCAAGATATATCAAATCACTGTTCATTTTAAGAATGTAAGCTGAATTGGAAGCTGTGCTGACAAATAACTGAAGAATCACTAACTGGGGAATTTATCCAACCCACTACATTCTTATAATCATACTAATATGGGAATGATGGGGGATTCTCCAATAAAGTTTGATGAAATATTTCAGTGTTCACAGACTTGAAATACTTCTTGCAAATAAATTTATGCTAGTACTGCACCAGACAAGCCTTCTCTGATTTATAGCAAGTAGTGTCTAAAGATATTTGTTTATAGTTGATGCAGAATGAAAGTATGTATAGCAGGAATTTGTTTTTAATGCTAGTGGATTCCAAAATCAACCGCATCAGGAAGCAAAATCCTGCAAGATCTGTAGTTCTTGCACTAGAATACATTTCTAAAATCTTGAGTATCACTTTTAGCTGTTATAAATCGCTCAGTTTCACCAAACTGAAATGCAGTAAAGTAGCCTAAAGCCTAGAGCAGGACAGGAAGATTGTGACTGTAGAAAAGAAGAAAAAAGGCAAAGCAGGCTAGTCCTCAGGGTTGAGCCTTACATTGTATGTACACGAGAGAGTTCCCAGAATGCTGCAAGCATTTGCCAGAGAGACCTCATCTGTAGGGAGGCAACATAGTGTCATCATATTGCATGAGAACAGTGGGAAGAGGTTGGTATGCAGAATGCTTTAGCAGGAAAGCTTAGAATCATAGAATTATCATAGAATCATAGAATTGTCAGGGTTGGAAATGACTTNGGGACCTTAAAGATCATCTAGATCCATGGGCAGGGACACCTCCCACTAGATCAGGTTGCTCAGAGACCCATCCAGACTGGCCTTCAAAATTTCCAGGGATGGGGCTTCCACTGTCTCCCTGAGCAACCTGTTCCAGTGTCTCACCACCCTCATGGTGAAGAACTTCTTCCTAACATCCAATCTGAATCTACCCACCTCTAGTTTTGACCCATTCCCCCTAGTCCTACCACTACCTGACATCCTAAAAGTCCCTCGCCAGCTTTCTTGTAGGCGCCCTTGAGATACTGGAAGGCCACCATAAGGTCCCCTCAGAGTCTTCTCTTCTCCAGAGTGAACAACCCCAACTCTCTCAGTCTATCCTCGTAGGAGAGGTGCTCCAGCCCTCTGATCATCCTTGTGGCCCTCCCTTGGACACATTCCAGTACACCCATATCTTTCTTGTAATAGGGGCTCCAGAATTGGACGCAGTACACGAAAGATTGAGGGGTCTCCTCAAAGATTTAGGTCTTTGAGAATTCTCCAGGTGAAACAGAATGGTTCTGTCTGTTTTAGGAAGAACTGAGCTGCTGCCAGCTGGGAAGATTTTGAAATTGCCTTTTCAGATCTAAGTACTCAATTCCTCTCAGATGTGATTTTATTGAACACTACTGCTGTAGTACTATGAAGTAGATAACATTCATCTAGGCAATTAAGTATCATTACAATATTAATGACCATAATGACATGATTGCTAATTATAACCAGTAATGAACTTTATCCATTGGCAACCTTCAGAGCAACAGTAATACTCTTGTTTTAGAGTTTAGGCTTTGAGGCACAGAATAAATTACTTCCCTGAGGGAGTTACTGTACAACAGCCCTTCACAAAACCAGCTCTCTCAACTGTTTCATGCACTTCAGATTCATCTAAGCTCCTTGCATTTGCTGTGGGCTAAGGCACCAAACTTTGAAAATGCAAATTGATGTGCAAACCAATGGTATCCTGTTTGTTGGTCTGACTTACAATTTCACACTAAACAACTGAGGTAATGAAAAAAGTCCAAATCCTGTGACCTTAACTTTACAGCTTCCCTGTCCCCTGTTGTGTAACACTGGTTTTCAAATACCCATGTCTGCATGTTCCTATATAGAATAGTCAGGTCTTTTGTATCCAGATATAAGATGCATCACATTGTAGCATGCCATATTCCTGCCTATATTGGGCAGATCTTTAATTTATGATTTTTGTTCAGAGAACAAATTTCAATGTTAGGGTTTTGAAATGCTCCTATAAATATAACAGGATTTTCTAATGATGTGAAATGGCTCCAAATTTGTCAGATTTGTTATGAGGAATGCTGTATATTTGCAGTTCTATGTTATCTCCAATGCTGGATATTGGCTGTGGTCTTTGGTGATCCATCCCACCTTTACACAAGTACGGTTTGTACTGGTCAAAAATTACCAATACTACAATAACTTCTGCATATCTGACCATCACAACTTCTATCCAGCAGAACCTTTTGCAAGCATTCCCCAGCAGGAGAATCCATTTCAGCTCTGCTGTTCTCCAAGACTCCTACAGTCCCTCCATTCTCATGCAGATCACTTCCCTACAAATACGATGCCATGCACAAGCCAGTCATGGGGTTAATCACCAGGGTATAGTTCAATACTTTCACTAACACAGGGAAAGCTTGGTGGATCCCTGTGCTTTTGCTGTTAAATCCTGACTTTCTGTATGAATGTGTTACTCCCACCATTCTCACCTAGAATTCCCTCTCTTCCTCCATTTCATTATGATGCTTGTTACGCTTGTTTCTTCTGAGATATGTCAAACTTGACATTATATGTATAGATTATATGCACTATTACATATTATTATACATAATGTATGATCTTATATATATGTATTCTATGTAAAAATTGACAGGGAATATAGCTTTTACAGTTAATTATTTTTAAAGATGAAGAACAACTTCAAATATAAAAACCAGCTTTTGACTATACACAACTTCAGCTCTCACAGTACATGAGCACACTCTGTTGGATTGTTCTGATAATGACTGTGCACAGGATATTGTTTAAAAGATTTGAAGCTTCACAGAGAAAATCAAGCAATCTTCTCTAGACTGGTATAGACTAGTCTTCAAATTAAATACAGTCCAAGAAATAAGTTTCTGAATCCAAACTCTTAAAATATTCAATGCAAAAATGATACATGGATTACTATTTGCAGTGAAGACATAAAAAAAGAACATTTTTCAATGGTAGCCAAAAGTCATATTGCTGTGAATGTCAAAATAAAAGCACAAATGAGTTGTTTTATTACAAATTTGCTGTTAGATTCTATATAGTGACACATGGTTTTCACAATAGATGCTCTAAATTGATGAAGAAGAATGTGTGCTGTAATAAACATTTCCTTTTTCTAGAGGGTCAAGACCTGTGGAAATATGTATATTACAGAGACAGACCACTGATCTAACTCATCTTAGTACTTTCTGTATCTTCCTCTGAGAGAGGAAAATGGGAACAGTGAATATTCAGATACAAAAAGCCAGACTATGAAATCCCAGTTTCTCCTGGTGAATTTACAAGTGGTCCCAGAGAGGTCATGACCAGCTTTCAGATTTCACATGATTCTTTTGAATGCATTTCAAGGCTGCTTCTGTGGGACCATTCAGGCTTCGGAGAACAACCCCTCTTGGTTAGCATCTAAAACATTGTAAACACAAATGTTTGGCTGAATAATGATAGGATTAAAGTTCACAGTGCCCTTACACACTTACAGGGCCTTAGTGGAATGATAGGCAACCAGTAACACTTCAAATTGCACTCAATTAGACATCGATATTGCAATACACGTAGTTTTGAAGGTGCTTTGCACACTGTAATTGCAGTGGCTTTGAAAATCGCTATATTTATTTGAATAAAGTGTAATCCAGTTTGGGAAAGATTTCCAATGTGTTTTTCTTGAGCACTGAAGAGCTAAAGCCTTGGTAATTTTAATACAGTTACAAACCAGTACTGAGTAGAGACCTATTTTTTTATTTTTTTTTTTTTCTTCAGGTAAATTAGGATGTTTAAAATTAATTTAAGGTCAAATACAACATATCTCATATGAAATACTACTGTCAGCAAGGACTGTAACTAGTATGTCCCAGTAAAGCCTTCTTGCAATAGGGCTATGGTTGTTTGCAACTCTGATGAGATACAGATATTTTCTGTGTTAATGGTTAGCTCATATATTTTTGTCAATTTGGAGTGAGAGAATCAAATCCAGTCTGTGTGGGCCAGACAGGACCTAAGTATCATCCAGCTACTTCCTGGTCTTATTACAGTAGGTAAGAATAAATGTTTATTGGCAGTTCATTTCAAACTTCATTTTTTTTTCTGTCCTGGTTTATTTGAACTCTTAAACAATATTTTATTTCACATACTTGGCTGGTCTACTCCCTATCATAAAGAAAGGGTTTCCCTAGCTTCAAGTACACTTCAGATGATGACGAGTTAATGGAGTACACTGTGCTCTGTCAAAGACAAAGTGAACTGGGAGATTTGACCCACGGTAAGGGATGGCGTGAGACCCAGCATCTCATGTGAGTACATACTTGTGTTCCAGTCAGGACACTAGGGAGGAACCAGGCTCCCATCAGGCATCTAGACTTCTTTGTTTTCCAGGAAAGACAAAAGTCTCTTCTCAGACTCCTGAGGGGATGCACAGAAAACAAGATCAAAAGGGGTTTTTTTGTCATCTATAATGGCTGGTTAGACCGTGATGTACTTTTTGGTTGGAAGAAAGTGAAGAGGAGCCATTGCTCAGTATGTTTTAATTTGGTTTAGTTTGAGAATGCTTATTCCTGTTCTAACAGACATTCAGTGGGACCAATTACTATGGTCACCACTGCACATTTAAAAGCAAAGTCAATAATTATAGGACTTGCATGTTTTAAACCACAATGAATTTAAAACCAGCTTATCTTTGTCACATATGAACTCCCAACTCTTACAATTCTCCCCCTGAAACGGACAAGCTAAAGCTGTATCTGTGAACCATGTCTTGATAGAAACTAACAATTGCATTTCTACAAGCAGGGATTTTTGCAAGGTGGGAAATTAGTCTTGCATGCAGGTGTCCCTGCTTTTTCTGAGATTGAGACTCTTGTTACACAGAGGGGCTGGCAAAATTTGGCTATAGGCTTGCTCTATTTTAAAATGTTTGCAGAGTCTGCCTCCCTGTGATATTGTGAGTCAGAATAAAAAAGATGATAAGTGGTGTTGTCTCTGTCTCCCTGCCATGGACACTTTAATTTTGTTTTTCTTAATCTAAAAAAACCACTAATTTTGCCTGAGAAGGAATGGTTCTGGGCGAAAACACAGGAAAAATCTTTTAGTTAATGTTCAAAACATATTTCTTTTATAAGCTTGTACAGCCATGTATGTATTTAGATAAGGATTTTCAATCTTCAACAATTTTGGTTTTATTTTACAAACCCCACACTCTCTGTCCAGTTCAAAGAGAAATTAATTTTCATAGATTTTTACTTGAGATATATTAGTGTTGTTCAAAGTCATAACATACTGCTTAAGAATTTTTCTTATGTCTTTAGTTGGAAAATTAACATTTTCATTCATTCTTAATGTGGGTTGTATATGCACATTCATAGTGCTCATCATTTTCTTTTAAATATAAAAGAAAAAGGATTCACTTTTTTTTTTTTTTTGAGGTCACTTCCAACTCAAGCCATTCTATTATTCTTATAAATGAGAAATTCTTATGGAAATTGCTGTCTTTGCTAAGTTTGGCAACTTAGAAGAGATGTACAACAGTTCAAACTGTTCCTTAAAAGGCAAGGATTAACCTCTCAGCTCAGTAAATGTTTTCACCACTTCAGTAGAAATTGGACCCACTCCTAAGTTGACCATGCAGAAATCTGAACTGTCATTGTTTTGCATTTGTTTTCATTTTGAACAGCAAATAATCACGTATTAATCTTGATAAGACACAAATGCATACAAACAATGTTTGAGACATCTGTCTTTCCTAATTATGCGCCTGTCTGCAATAGCCTCACAGTGTCATTTGACTTCCTTTCCACAATGATGAATATATCAGTGAGTTCTAACAGACATCAATCATTTCAATTTCAATTGACAGTAGTAGAATCTTGACAAATGCAGTGATTTTTAAATTATAAGTACTTCATTATGAGTGCACTTTATTTTAATAATCATTGCAAAGCAATTATAATTTGTTTACTTAATATCCACTACCACAGGCTGATCTTTAATTCCTGTATGTTCTGTACTAAGGAAGAAATTTGACTGATGTTTCTAACCACAGACGGGTGAATTCTCACTGCTGATAGAACTAGTGACAAGTACGATTTTCATGGGCTTATGAAAAAAACCAAAACATTTTGCATATTCACCTAAGAGGGTAGATTAAAGCTAAATATAGTCTGTCTTGGAAAAGAAAAATCAGTAACTTTCATTCTTTTCTCAGGGACAGCAAATATTAATCTGCCACATAAAATAGAAAATTATCTTTACCTATGCCTGACCTTGATAAATTATCAACAGGAATCAGGAACTTTCAAAAGACCAAAGGAGCATATATCTACTCATTTTGAAGTCAATTGAGATTTCTAGGCCAAGAGGGGAATACCCCAACGTGTGATCACTTCTCAAAGCATATGGTGGGATTATCAGAAAAGCTTGGTGGTTTATAAGAATACAAAAACTCAATGCTCAAATGCTATGAAAAAAAAACCCCTATCCCTCTAGTTTTATCCCCAGGTAAGGCAAGTTATGTCAGTTTGTTGTTGATATACACATACATGGCTTTGTATTTACTGGTGTACTGCCTTGAAACTTGTCATGTGTAATTAATAGTATAGGCAAAGTGCAGTGCATTAAAGAATTTAAGGATACTTCAACCATGGGTAATCTTCACCAGGGTACCATCTTTTCCTCCAAGAATATAATGAAGTCCTTGAATCTAATTCACTTCAGAGCTAACAGAAAAGCCTAGAATGGGATTAAGTGCATGTTTGCACGAAAAGCTGAAGACAGACCCTTATTATTTTTGGTCATGAAAACCAACCATCTGCAAGTCATTTCTACTCAAGGAGCAACTTCTAAGCAGATAAATAAAATAGATTTGCTCAAGCTCAAGGTCACATCCATAAATTAGGATGTTTCCAGTCCAGAGCTGCCTCATCTCAATCCAGACCAGACTAATAGCAGAAAGCAGGAAGGTGTCTATCTGAGGTGTCTGTTTTCTTCCACCCATGCGTGCTCATCTTTATATATTGCAAGGGTCTTTGTCCTGCCTGTTTTGCTGTCCCATGGCTCCAGGCTCACCTTCCCTTGCAGAGCAGCCCCTCAACTGCAGCTCCCAGGCTCCCTAACAAGCTCTACGGGCAGTTCAGGGCTACTTCTTCACTACTGATAAATAAAATTCTTTAAAATCTCTCATTGTTCAGACACAATTACTAGTCAATGGTATTTTTTAAGTATTAAGTTCCAAATTAATAAGAACATAGATGTGCTTAAATAATTTGAATATTCAATATCAATTTCCAAGCCTATTACTGTCAACAGCTTAAACCAGGAGAACAGCAATTACAATTTATCTTCCATTTGGACTTGTTTAAACACAATTCCACCTCTATGATGTTATCATAGCTCAAATGTTTCTGTTACAAAACAGAATCTATGTGCAAATGCTAATCAATTCTAAGAAGAAAAGATGATAATTAAATCTGATCTCTGCTTTCTTTTTATATTTTTCCTAAGACATAAAAAGAACAAAGGCACGGAGTGATCTCAATATGCTTTAATGAAGTGTGATAGCATGTGCTAGTTAATTTGCAAATTCAGTTTCCAAAGTTTACATCTTAGCAAATTGCAGATGTTTTTCAAAAAGATTACAAATAACAAGTAAAAGCTTTTCAACAGTAAAATTTTATTCTGTATGTTAGGAATCAATGTCACCTTTAATAATAGGTAGTAAATCACTCTCATATGCCTTCTGAGGACACACAGTTTTACTAAGATTGCATTAGTCTCTGCAGTTGGAATCAGGTGATATTTTTAAAAATGAAGCAAGTGTGCAATTCAGTGTGCAAACCAAAAGGAATCAATAGTTACTTGTCTGATGGAGTATTATATTTGTTTTCAGTTAAACAAAGATATATTTTTCTTTTCATAGAATGGTTTGGGTTGGAAAGGACCCTAAAGATCATTTAGTCCCAACCCCTCTGCCATGGGCAAGGATACCTTCCACTAGACCAGACTGCTCAAAACCCCGTCCAGCCTGGCCTTGAACACTTCCAGAGAAGTGTATCTGAGTTGTATCAGAGTTGGAAACATCTTCAGCACAATACAATATCTTGGAATGATTGACTCAGTACTAATAGGAATGCACTAAGGTCATTTAGCAACCAGCTTGCTGAATCTGGTGGCTAAATTGGTAAATGTAAATTGGTAAATGTGGAGGACTTCCTTTTGGTTCATGTTCTTGCTTTTATACATCAGTCAATAATATGACTCCACATCACGTAAGTCCATAAATTTCAACCTTTTGAAAGAGCTCTAAAGTCTTTTAAGACTTAAAAGTGCCTCCAGAATGCACTGCAGAGCAGACAGTTCAATATTAAAGAAAAGAGTGATGGTGACACCTGATTTTCTGTATCCAGTAACCCTTGCACGGGGAGGAGAATTTCTCTGTGTGGATGCCTTTGTAATTTGTAAACTATCTGAAGTCACCCCAAAATCCTGCAGACTGCCAAAAGCAAGAGGAGGTTGAACAAGAAGATGTGGAAAGTCCTCAGCTGGCATTTTTGTGAAACAATCTAATCTTGTCAAGGTGTGCTAGGCAGGCTCTAGCTGTGTACAGTGCTCTCCCCAGAGAAATCGTGTTTCTGGTATCTGTTTGGTGCTATCCTGAGCTCATGTGGACTAGGTCATCAATCTTCAAGTTCAGAGCTAGGGCTTTGTGTCAGGAAACAAAATTTTATTATGCATTAGTGTGTTTAAAACAAAAATCTTTGCTACTTTTTCCCCATCTGTAACTTCAGTACCTGGATACCTCTCAGTTATATCTTTACTTATATTAAAAAAAAGTTTCCCTTTCTTGAAAAGTGACAGATATGTATAAATATTCTAGTCTTGTCACACATAAGACAGCAAACATTAGTCTGGCTGAGCTGAGCTAAAGTTGCTGAACAAGCAACAAATCTGAACAAGCCTGTCTGCCTGCATTACAACCACCCAATTATAACTGGCATCCATGCCTTGCCTTAAAGATATTATTTCAGTAATGTCTCAGTTTCTTTCTAGATATTTAATTTAGATAGAGCTTATGATGTGATTTTTTTTAAGCCAGTTCTCCTGTTCAATGTGTTTACCATTGTAAAACTGTTTTGTGTCTATGGAGAGGACAGGAATACACACATGTGCATTGTATGCAGACATGAGATATACTAGATAACCCTGTGAAGGAATTGAAATAAATGAAACTTGGACTAGATGATCTTTTGAGGTCCCTTCCAATCCCTGACATTCTGTGAAACTCTCCAAGTTGTAAGAATAGGGTGCTGACGTCTAAACTCTAATCTAATCTTGTGTAATGGCATCATTTAAGGGATGCAACCAAAACTTAGCCTTTCTTGGAAAGGTCTGTTGGACTGAACAGGAGTTAATCATGTTACCAATAAATTAACTCGAAAAACAGAAATAAATTTTTTACAAGTCTCACAATTTTTGGATGGAGTTCCAAAGTGTTGATATAATTCATTATTGGTGCAAAATGCTTTGAAGTTCTCTGATTTTTATTAAGGTCTTGATAGGTCTTCTATAGAATGACATAGAATATACCTGAACTCTGAGGACTAAACAAATTCATTCTTTCTACCACTTTGTATTTGCTCATGGGTACTTAAGTTGTACTTTAGCTAATGTAATTATTCTTCTGAATAGTTTGAAAAGTGAAGGTAAAGAGTTTAACTGAATCTAATTTGATAAACTTTGCAAGAGCAGAGAGAGATTATTACTGTTCAGCAAGAGAGAGAATCCGCCTTTTTTGCAAGGTATAATGGTTGGTAATATCTGATCTATATTTGCTGCAGTTTGGAGTGGTTGTTGAAATGAAAATTACAATACTTTTGGGTGCCTCTCACTAAAGGTTCACCTTTTGTCTTTTTATCTTTTACAGACTCCTTGGTCTCAATACAACACATTAATAAAGAACATATTTTAAAAGTTTATGATGAGAATTTGTCATGTGCAAGTATATAGGGAAGCAGGGGAGAATTTAAAAGAGGCTGCTTGCCTGTGTTTGTTTCTAGTGTGCTGAGAAGAGTCTAGTTAGAATTAAATGCCTTCACTGTGAGCCACCTGAAAACAGTGAAAGCTGAAATGTGGAATTTTGTAACTGAGTGAAGGTACCTTAAAAACACATGATAAACTGTTTATAACGAACATAAAATCCAGAATTACTTGCTAATAAAAGTTAAAGGATGTGTTAAGGTGTTGAAACTAACAAGTCAAGCATTAGAAGGTGGATTTGATTTTATTCTGGTGTAGAGTTCAGTTGTATATAATGCTGAACAGTCTTATGGCCAGATAGTCTATTACGGAGATGGCAGGAATAAAACAATTAGCTGGAGGAGGGGGAATTGCCAACAGGTTTGGTTGGGCATAAAATAAGAGAGAATTAATAGTAACTTGCAGTCACAGTTCCTTAATCTTCATCAGTTTTTATTTTAAAGCTAACCCCTAGATGATACTGCAATGAATGCAAGAGGAATAGAGGTACTAAACAGCTATGCTAGTTTAGGATAGTGCTTTAATTTGTGAAGCAATGATCTTAAATTAGTCAACTTGGGTAGCAGGAGGTTGTTGGAACATAGGACTATCTGGATAATCAAGTGAAGAATGTGATTCCCTTCTATTGCCTTAATATTTTCTCAACCTGTGGACCATAATATGAATTGCTGAAACATACCATAAACTCAATTTCTTAACAAAATGTTTAGCAATAAAAGTTCTTAAGCACTCATAAAAATGTAAATCCTTATACCATATCAAAATTCCCTGCCAGTCTAGGTAATACAACCCTTATGAAATAAACTGACAAAAAGAAAAAAAAAACCCAAAACATAAAATATGGAGAAAAACCTTGAATTCTAGATGCTAAACTGCCATATCAACTAAACTCTTCTTACATGAACAGCAATGTAAATTATTCTACAGAAAAAATATGTCAAAACTATATAGTGGTCTGAAAACCCTTTCAGTTCTTAACCAGTTGCTTGTTTGCACTTTTTATCTCTTTTCACTGTTTTCCCTCACCATGAGGATTACTGCCACTCAAGAAAATTTCCATTATTTAACACCTGACTAAAATGCTGATCTACTCCTTTCTAATACCTGAGAAACGATTGCTTACTAGACTGCAGATCCAGAGAAAACATTTTGGTATAGTTCCCCAACAATGAGTTACAAATATTCCAAAATACAACCTAGCAACACATCTTCCTCATAACGTGGTGACATGTAGAAACCATGGCTCATTTTCTCAGTATTTCCCTCAATATAGCAATGTTGAGCACAGAGGATTATGTTTCTGAGGCAAATTCAATGTCCACCTTATGTTTGCAAATAATGATGTAAACCAATAAAATTGTTTGGTGATATTTATATGGGCTTGAAATATCTGATGATGCTGACTACCAGCTAAAGTATTTGGGAGCTCTAGGATAGCACTTGCACTACCAAGATGAAGCATCCAACTACAATGGCTAACGTTAGGGAGTCTAGTTCCTTATATAGCCATTGAAGAAAGGCAGATGCTTCCAGAGACACATAGGAACATCTATATTTAAACGCACAACGCTAAATGCTGTGATTATTTAGTGGAACCCTGCAGGGTCGAATACAGACCACTTGTTTATTTTTTAGCATTTATTCTGCTGATGAGGGCACCATTTTATAAACATGACCAGCAGAGGGAAGTATCTCCCTATGCTTTGAACTCATGGCCTCTGACCAAGCAGGGATAGCCTGTGCTCATGGCCCTGCAAATAGGTACTGCATCATTGAAGAGAATTTATTTTAAGAAAACTAGCTGGAAGAGCTTCAATAGTGTTTGCCTATTCTCTACAATGGGATATTGTGGAGACAGGACGTTGTTTACAACATTTTAGGCTCACATGTGCCATGTTTAAAATGTCACAAAATAGCACAATGAAAATACTTTCCAGAGGGGAAGAAGACGGTTATAAAGTCAAATAATCAACCTGACGGCTACATCATGTTTTGAGCAACTCACCCAAATTGCTATGTGAAGTGATGACAAAAAACATCCAATGCACCTGTCTTGTGCAACAGTTCATTTCTTTGGACAGGAGAGATACTGGAAGTGACAGAGAAGAAGACAAAGCTGTTCCTCAGGCTGAAACATACATCCATGTGGTCATGTCTTCTTAACCTTGCCCATGGCATTTGCCTTCCTCAGGTGAGTTGAGCATGAGCTTTATGTCCTGACTGCAGAGCTCACTTAGAAGGAGTGAAAACTTCACTGTGGCTTGGATTTGGAGGCACAAGGCCTCTCTTCCCCTCAACACTAGCATTTCTTGGAAGCACTGGTCATAGACCTAGACCCAATTAGGTTTGGCACTGAAGGGATGTAGCAACATCTGTTCTTCAAGACAGCTTTCTGTCTTAGGTATAAGATGGACACAGCTCCTTGATAGGCAGATGGGGATCTACAAAACAGTGCTGATGACAGGAGGTGATGGAGGCAATCTCTCAGCCTGTTCTTAGTGATTCCAGGAGGATCAGAGAAATGGTAAGTTTCAGCAACTGAGATAAATGGCAGCATTAAAGCAGTACTGCAGACATAAGGACCTCCTCACATTGCAAGTTTGTCATGCCAGCATTTGTAGGGCCTTAAGAAAGATATATGTTGATTTTAACTGGAGTTTTTCTATACCTCTTCTCCTAGCTCTCTGTTCTTGCGAAAGAGCTGCAATTTGACCAGAGTATTATCTCTAGCTGGACAAATGTTTTTCCAAGACTTCCAATTGCTATTTTGAAGTGACAGTCAGGCTACCAAAAAACCAATTAACCACAACTCCAGATACAGTTTTAACAGTGACTCAGAAAAGAGGGTATTGTTTATTGAATGGCCAGGTTTTATTCCAATTGCAGCTTAGCAGGAAAGACACAACTATGCTTACTCTGGCTTAATTCTAGCATTGCGCGTGATTTTAGGTTACAAAACATTTGAATGCCTGGAGGAATACTCCTTGCTTCCATACCTACAGCAATACCCCATGTTTAGAAATCAACTGCCCAAAGGCAGGCATTAATCACTGAGAGAGTGTGGGGGGGAATTACAGATTCTTCCTGCATTTTTGACTGATCATAGATTAGTCCTTTCTCTGTTCTTGAAGACAAAACAAAGGGTAGTATTTTAGTGCCACCCATAGAAAATTTTTTCTTCAGGATCAAAATGTTTATTTCCAGTAAAGATTCCTACATATTACATGAAGTCTGCACCAGTGACCTTTCCTTATCACCATGTAATTACAACATTATCTTTCTTTGTGAGTCACACACTTCCTCGCATCAAAGGAATGGAGCCTTTTTTGCGCTTAACTTGAAGAGGAATGATATTTTAAAATCCCATGCCCACATGAACAATTAATTAACAGCTCTTAGGATATGGTCAAGTTATGAACTATGTTTTTGGATCCACATTTCTTCAAAAGGAACCAGCAGCAAACTGAGGCTTAAATTGTCACTCATCAAATAGATAATGACACTGTTTCAAGACTCTGTCATTTGATCACTAGTCCTTATATTAACACTGTTAAGTACTTCTTTAGCCAAGTGTCAGGTTTAGCAAACACTGTGTAATTTAAATCTTCCAAGTAGATTGTACAGGAATGCACACCAACTAATCAGTGCTGGGGAGAATAAGGAGAAAAAAACCTTGACAGTGTTGGATTTCAGGCATGTATTACTATCACTAACACTGTCTTTGTTCTGTAGATGAAGGGTATTTACATAGACTGTATCTGAAAACTGGGTTGTGGTGGTTTATCACAGCTAGATCTAACTGTTCTGTTTCTTTTTTATTGAACATGTGCTTTTCCATCTGAAGAGTTGGTTTGAAGCAGTTTCAAATGCATCACTACCTTTCTGATTTATGGAGAGTTTTACTAGGTCACAAAGGAGGTCATGTCTCAGGGAAAAGGACCATCAGAGAAGACAAGATCCAAAGATAGAAGATTAATAGACAAGAGCTTTTAAAGTGGTGCTATCTGTGTTTCAGCGATAAATCAGGAGATCTACCCTGGAGTAACTCATCTCTTCTGTTTGTGGTTTAAACAGAGCCTTTTCACAAAGCTACGTGTAAGGTGGCACAACCAAACCAGACCTACAGAGGTATGGGCACTGTGCCTAAGGGAACTACAGCAATATCAGTGTGTATATCTGCACAAAGAGGAAAGCATTGAACAGCTGTAATTTAGAACACTGCAGAAAAAAATATAGATCATTTAAGTAGTTAGCTATAATTGGCAGCAAGGGTATTCTGAGCCACTGGCACTTGCTTGACTCTATACAGTCAAGGTTCAAAATTTTACTGCCAGTGCAAATAAGAGCATTACACAAAATGATCTCTCCCTGCTGTGTGCCTACACAGCATTACCTTTGTCATGGACAATGATTTTAATCATAGTACCAGAGGCTCCAAATAGCCTGCAGTGTTCCTGCCTTTAAGAAATCTCCTTCCCAAGAAGAAAAAGCCATCACCTCTGCGTGGTTCCATCAAATTCAGCCACATAAAATAATATAGCACAGATTTCTCCAATGTATAAAACAAAAAGTATTTTGCGATTGAAAAATTGTATTTTAAAACATGCTTAAAGCTCTAGTAACTGATGCAAATGTTCCATTCATGTTTGAGACTATAGCAAATCTATTCTCTATTTTCCAGAAGGAATATTTTCAGTAAAGCAAATAGAGTGTGAACAATAGCTTTTGTTCTTTTAGTCCATGTCAAACATGAAGCCATAAGTGATACTCCAGCTGGTTGCTGCAGAGGTGAAATGTCAGACATTTTCTTCATGAGAAGCCCTGTGACAAAGTGCAGCTGGTCTGTGTGATCATCAGGAAGCCTAACTCCACACAAGTGACCTGATCAGAACAGAAGGGAGAGAAACAACTTTCTTTTGAAGAAAATACTATGTTAGGAAAATGATTATTGATTCTGAAGACACTGTATCAAACACAACATTATTTTCTCTTTCATTCTTTTAAAACTTCCCTGCTTTGAGTGTTATAAGGCAATTGCTAGACAGCTCACAGACTGTCATTAAATATATCCTTCCAAGATTGTTCCTCTCTATTTTAAGTGCTATTTTTGTTCCCAAGATTCATAGCTTGTCCTTCATCGAACTAGTTTGGAGAAGCATGTTGTCCCAAAGTTGCATTTCAGTTTTGAATTGGAAGTGGTGAAGCTGCTCTTTTGGGGGAGAACTAGGCCATTTGTGTGCAGGAAGAAAGAGGTGGCTGAGCTAGTCTGCTGGTCTGTGTTATCCAGGACACAGAGATTTCCACAGCAAAGGAAGAGACCAGTCTAACCAGGTTCTGGAAGCTGAATCTGTCACCAGTATCACCAGGGGAAAGCACAGTGTCACATTCCCAACTGCAGTAGTTACAGACTGTGACAAGGTGGGATAGCATCGTGTTTTCTGCATCTTACACATCCTGGACAGAAAAAGTTTAAAAGGAGAGAGAGTGCAGAAAGCTGTATTTCAGAGATCTTCCAGGGTCTGGGAAACAGTCCAAATAAGTGAGCTTTGAAATCTGCTCTTTTACATTACTTGACAAGGAGAAAGAACTTCTCTTATATTAGACTTTCATTCAGTAATACAGAAGTTTTCAATTACATATATCTGTGCTATTAATAACTACTTACCTCTGAAATAAAAGATAATCTTTGTGCTTTGCCTTTGTTATAAACTCTCTCCATACAACTTCCTTTCATCTACACTTTCATCAGAAGGGGATGAGGGACTTTGCAGGTCTGGATTAGTTCTATCTGTTTGCAAACAGTATACTGGAGATGAGATCATAGGGTTTGGTTATGCCACTGGAAGCATTTTTCTGTCTCAGTCATGCTGGGATACTTGTGTCAGTAGCAGGCGTTGACAGCCAGCAGTGTGGAGGAAGTTCATCCTAAGTAACAGTTTATGCCATTTCTCTGACATTTAGTGCTCCTCTCTGGCATTTTTAGATGCATTGATACCTGAGCCTTCAGTGCTTTTCTAAGCCTAGATATTAAGAATGAAGCTCTTGGAAATGTCAAACTAAATTAGTTCCTTTGTATTTCTGAAGATGGAAACCATGCTGTTGCTGCAAGAAGCTGCCCTGCCCTAGGCAACACATCCCTGTTGACTCCTTTGTGCTAGCATTAATGATGGTGATGCCATGTGGTGAGCTGGACCAGATCACTGATCTGGTCAAAAAGGACCATAGAGGAAAGCAAGCTGATTCACTGGCTCTGCAGCCAGGCACTGCTCCAGCTGGGGTGAAGAGGTGCAGATCCACAAAATAGAAGAGGGAGAGAAAAGATGACTCTTTCAGTTACTTCATAGTCTTTGACTACACTGGTGTAGTGGGTCTGGCTGAGCTGATTTTCCCCATAGCAGCCCTCATGGTGCAGTACTGGGAGCTAGAAGGGTGTTGATAACACACCTGTGTTGTGACTAGCAGTGCTCACACAGCACCAAGACCCTTTCCAACGTTCCCCCAGTGGAATGGTGGGAGGAAAGATCAGGGAGGGGATACAACCTGGACAGCTGACCTGAACTGACCAAGGGGTTATTCCATACCATATGACATCAGCTCAAATATAAAGGGAAAGGTCAGGAAGAGGACAGGGGAGCATTCGTTGGGAAGACGCTTGTCCTCCGAGCAACTGCTACACGTTCTGGAGCCCTGCTTCCCGGGATAGGCCCAACACTGCCTACAGGTGGGGAGGAGAGAATAACAGCTCTGTTTGCTTTGCTTTGAGCTTGTGGCCTTGCTCTCTGCTTTCACTAAACTGCTTTCATCGCAACCCACGGGTTCTCTCCATCTTATTCTCTCCCCGCTTGCCCTGCCCAACAGAGGTAGAGGGGGAGTGATAGAAGGGCTTGGTGGGCACCTGGCACCCAGCCAAGGTAAACCCATCACAACTGATTATGTACCTGCATCCTGAGTCTCCACATGTGTGTCTGTAGCCCAACTCTGAACTAAGTTATTCCTTTCTCTGAAAACTCCTGCTAAATGATAGGAGAAGACACTTCCAATGGATAAAAGTAAAATCTGCTTGTTAATCACCACCATAAACTATTTGTAAAGAAGATATTGGAAAGCTTTGATAATTTCTTTACCCCAATATTGAGTCAAATCCTTGCCAAAGATGTCTTAATGTCAATTGCAGCAACAAAAAACCCCTTCAAGACACTGCAGTTATTTCTGTAAATGACCACATCATAGTCTCCTTCGCAACATGAAGATGCTTAGTGACTAAGTGATATGGTGATTAGATTTAAGGTTACAACTTTTTTATCAAGATTACTGAGCTATTGGTGAACAGCTGGATACAACTATTCCTCTTAATCATACATGGGTTCCCTATACTCAGTCTTTTTCAGGACTTGAAGAAAAGCATGGCCTTTTTCGAAAGCACCTTGTTTAGCTTAGTGTGGCAGTACCAGCTTCTCTGAAACTGTTGAACTGAGATCAGTTTATAGCCCTGCAAGGCATATTTAGTCTTTGAAACATTTCAGCATAATGGCATGTATTGAATTGCTACTAAAAGCCACTTACAGCATTTAATGCTTTTCCTTTAATCTAAATTCACCAAAAATGTTTTTCAGAAGTTAGAATTGCATAGAGAAGGACATGTCAAAGATTTCATTGTAAAATTAATGAAACTGTAAAATGAATGCTTTACAGAACTTTGTGTGTCACTTAGAGTAAACGAATGCTTTGCCTAGATGCCAAGATTGTGTTTTGGTTCCAGCCTGCATTTATTTTAAGATATACAATGAGTTGCACTAGATGTGTGACTTTGTTGCAATTATTCATACTTTACATACACGGTAGTGTCCATGTCATTTATTGTTTTAGAGACATTGTCAAAATGAGTAACTCTTTGATTACAGATGTTTCTAGTTGAATTATTCAGTTACCACATTAAATTGACAAAAAATGTTCATTATTTGACAGAAAATAGGTGAGATCCTTTATCACTGCTGTAACTGTCAAGCACTGCCATAACCCTTTGTTGTAATCCATTCTACTTTTGGGTATAGAATATTAGGAGAGAGGGACAATAGTTGCAAGCTTTTTCTATTTTGTAGAATCATTTTTCCATATATATAAATTCCTTTTTCTGTCAAAGCATATACCACTTTTAAAAAGGACATCAGTATCAAAACTGTCATCCACTCAGCACAGAAGATAGGTGGTAGACTTCATGTCTGCCCACACCACAGCATTCAAGCTTAACAGTTAAACCTAAGAGTTTATTATTAAAACATAGCAGAAGAAGAATTAAAGTGTTGGGGTTTAATCTTACAAAGTTACTCGAAAAATGAAAGGCAAACTGCAGTTTCATATGCTACAGTGGCCATGTGCAAGGTATGTTTTGCCATAATCTGGTAGAAGCCCTGTGTTAAGACATGATTCTGCAGAAGAGCAGCAGTAGCTATAGCAGACAGATAAAACAATGCTGACAGCATCATCACAGAATCACAGAATGTTAGGGGTTGGAAGGGACCTCCAAAGATCATCTAGTCCAATCCCCCCGCAGGATCACCTAGACCAAGTTGCACAGGAACATGTCCAGGCGGTCTTTAAATGTCTCCAGGGAAGGAGACTCCACACCCTCCCGGGGCAGCCTGTTCCAGTGCTCTGTCCCCCTCACCGTGAAGAAGTTTCTTCTCATAATTATGTGGAACCTCCTCTGCTCCAGCTTATACCCGTTGCCCCTTGTCCTATCATTGGAACCCACTGAGAAGAGCCTGGCTCCATCCTAACAGCTGTCACGCTGTTCGCAGTCTGAGTGTCACTTTTGGTTTTGCTGCGTTTAAATCTCCTGCGGTTTCCCCGTCAACGTCCCCAGCAACGTCACCCTCTCAGCTTTACCCACAAGAGATGCCGACTCCTGTCAGGTCTCTCCTCCTTCCCTCTAGCTTCCCTGGGTCAGGGAACTCCCCTGACCCTCTTTTCACATTGCTGCTCTTTAACAAACCTCATGTATGCATCTACCTGACTGGAGGAATGGCACCCAGTTATTGCTGGTGCAATGTGACCCAACTCCATTGATTCCAAGTGTATTTTTGACTCTTCAACAGTATTTGCCCATGAAACTTATATTCAAATTTTCATTCGTAGATTTTTGTCAAGGTATTCTTGCTGTCACTAACCCCTTAAGGAAGTTGGTATATTTGGTGCATGTATTTTTAAATTAACTAGATACAAAATAAGGTAATTTAAACACATAAGCCTTTCATAACATTTTCGTCAAAGAAAATTATAGTCCTGACTCAAAAAGTGAGTAGAAAAATTTAAACAATAAATTTCAGCTAATGACATTGCTGTGAGGTAAAAAGTAATCATTTCTTATGTGAATTACCTTTTTTTTTTTTAAGTAATACATTAACTCAATGTTAACTGTTGGATTTCTTGATCTCTGTTTTATTTGGCTGGGAAAGGTTATATTTTATTTTGCCTCTAGATTTTAAAGCCCCAAAACACTATAGGTGAAAAGCAATGAAAAACTGACACTAACAATTTACATTTCCATTATCATGGTCTGACCTCTCTTCAGCCACATTCAGCCAAGAATTCAACCTTTTGGAAGTACTCCGCTGCTCTCCCACAACATGCCTGGGGAAATCAAAGGGGCTGAAAACCAGTAAGTGAAACATTTGGGTATTTGATGTGTAGCTGGTGACTCCCATAACATCGCAGTTTCTTTGATAATTTGTTATTAAGCAGGTGTTTTTGAAGAAGGAATCTTTTTATTTTTCTAGTTTTATTTCTTACAGCACCTCCTGCTTCTATGTCTGATGCTCAGGAATTCCAGAAAATACGTTCTCATGCAAGCACCTTTGAGGAATGCCACAACATTCAAAAGGAGAAAAAGAAGCCTCACAGGAAGACATCTCATATTAGTCTGCACACTTCAGTATGATGTATAGCACTAAATGCTTTGCACGCTTCATTTTGTAGATGTCAGCAGCACACCTCTGCATGTCTGCTCTTTATCAAACATTTACAGAGCCTGTTTCTCTGGACGCCTGTTTCTTGCATTTATCCTCTAAAAAACCTCTTTGCATTTGAATAGCCTTTTGTACTCATTTTGCAGGCTTTGGGTTGGCTTCACATGGTGAAAAACACACTAGAATTATACCATTAAGGATATATATTTTCCAAAAATCATGTGACATTGCTTTGTTCCTTTTGAACAAGTCAGAAACTGTCTTATCTAGGGATGTCATAGAGAGATGGATAAACAATTAGCTTAAACTGAGGTAATTATTTAATTATAAATTAGGAGCCAAAATTATGGGGAAAAGTTTTCCTTTCAAATAGAGAAATGCTTTTACAGCTTTTCACTTCAACCTTCTTAACTCTAAATGTCATGCCTTGGTAACAAAAATATTGATATTAGCAAATAATTTCAAAGGCTTAGGTCACTTTTCACTCCTGTTGCAGCAACACTGCAAATCCTCAACCCATCCTTCCTTTCCTTTGACCATAGGCATATTGACTTGCCTCCTTCCATCCAAAAGACTGACATGGAAGCTTATCTGGACCCCAAAGAAGAATGAAAAAAACCAAACACTGGAGACACTGTTCTGCAACCAAAACAGATTTTCAGTCTTTGTGTGTGTTAATGAAACCACTCCAGCTGTGGAAACTCTCCAGCTGAAGCCTACATTTGGGTAGGTTTCAATTCTGTCCCAAGAAGTCAGTTGAATGGTGCATCTGGCAAGTGAAACAATGAACCCTATATCTTCCACCTACCATCCTTATTTTTGGCCTCTTTTTCTTTCTTATGTCTTAACCTCAGAACTAGTAAGCAGTGTTTGTTATACACTTTCCCTGTAGGTAAAGAAGTTCACATAGGCATTCATGACCACTCACAATTAATTTCTTCCAGTTCAGTGTGTTCAGACATTAAGTTCCCAGACAAGAATTTCCTGAGATGCTGCTGTCTGGATTTCCAGCTCTTGTTTCTCATGAGCTTATCAGCAACATTGGTCATAACCCAAGTCGCACATATATAATGCATTATACTGAATGATGGCTCTGTGAGGTCATTTTTTGACTCATGATGTTAGAAAAAAAGCGTGCTGTAATGGAGAAAGAACAGCAGAAGCCCAAAACAGAGGTGTTTTTAATATGACATGACTGAACATAAAGACAGACAATTTAAGCACATTTTCTTTACAGATTTCTCTGGTTTCTTTGGAAAGTTACATAGCGCCAAACTATTTTCTTCTGTAATGAAAATATCTCCTTAGGTGCAGTGAGTGAATTGAGTAAACTACAACTTTCCAACATTTGAGTTTTCCAAAACTGTGGAACAAAAGGAACTCCCACATCATTTGCAGAAGTAGCATTTTATAACTTTTTTAGTCTTCCTTCTAGTCTTTTATTCTAATGAATACGATAAACCAAGTCTGGGCTAATTTGAACGTCAGTACATGACTTTTCCAGTGACACTTTTTCTCCCTCATCTTGATGATATTTGAGGACATTTTTTTTAGTCTTCATGTCATACTACAACCAGTCAAAATTTCAGTTCAGATTGGTTGGCCACTCAGCCTGAGGTTCTGAACACATCCACTACTTAGGTTAGCTCCATGAGGCTTGTGAATTGGGAACTAGACTTTCTGGAAGAAACACAGGGATGATCTGCCCACAGTGAGACACTAAACTAAAGATTAAGCATTCAACTTTGACCAGATACCTAACTTTAAGATGGCTGGGGTTATATGGCATAAGCCAAATTCTAAGTGTACACAAATTCTAGTGAAGTATAATTTCAAAACTTTTACCTACCTTGTTTTACCATTCCATAATAAGTTCCTTGAATCCCACCCCCTTGTCTCTAAGAAATGGTTCTTTTCATTCATATCGTGTGAGACATGAAGAGCTGCTTCTGTATTTATGCCATGCAAAAGAGGCAATCTTCTAAAACTAGAAAAAAATACAATAATTTTTTAATATGCTGTAGTGTTATACACTGAAGACTCCACATAATTTTTAAGAATTGAAAATATTAGCAGTATTGTTTGGAGAAAGCCCAGGTGGACAATAGTATCATCTTCCTTTGTAGTCTCTCATGAATTTTTTAGTAGATCTCTGGATCATTGAAGCGCTCCAGCTGGCAGAACAGTAATAAACAACAGCAACATACTGTTCTGTGAATCAAGCATGGGTTGTTTTGCAAGCTGAATCATAGCAGTAGTAACTTATCTGTTCAATATAAAAACAGCTTAACAATTGATAGATTTGGTAAAGCTACATTCACATAGTGCAGGGCAAGGAATAGCGTGCTGCTTCCAGTCCTCCAGAAACACAGATATGCCAGAGCATCAGGACCAGGAGCCCAGACTTCGAGTGCTTTTGGAATGCTTTTGGCATGTTGACATCAGTTTAAATTAGCAAAACACACTTTTTTTTCATTAAAGCAAAACTGTATTCTTCAGTTAAGAAAAGAAGTTCTGGGTGTTTTTTACTAGAAATGAGTATTTTGGCTTAGAGGGGAAACAAGAGCGATTAAAAAAACCCTTTAAAGTGGTTACGTGCTAAATTTATTCATGTAGCAGGAATTACAAATGTAGCAACTGACTGTTGTCCAGATCAGTGAATTACAGAGTTGTGAGATGCCCCTATAATACATTCTTCTCCACCTTCATAGAACAGTTAAAGGTGACTGGCTCTGGTGGTTACATTTGATTAAATACAACATTTTTAGCTTATCTGCTTAAATTTTATCCTTAAAATAAAGTCCATATTAAGAAAAATCTTGCTTACATACAGACATGGAAAAAAGAGTATGGTTATTTGTTTCTAATACATGTAAATGCTTGTCTGCAAGAACAACCATGGATTTTTGTCATGCAGATGCATTTTAGAGCTTATTAAAGCTTAAACTCTTCATATATTCTGAGTTGACTGCTAAGATTTAAAGTCATGGGTTTTCTTTCTGGTTGTCTGTGTTTGCTATGTGAAAATGACAGTTTCTATCCTGGGGACAAGGAGTGATAAGACCAAAAGGAATAGTTAGAAATCTACAGCTGCAGTATGTGCACACCAAACATGGCAATTTGGTAAGATCTGTATGTATGTCAGCTTGACAGCTACAGTGTGTGGCTCAGCTGGTGTGGAGGTACATATATTTACTAAAACCAGAAGGTGGCATCAAAGACTGTCTAACATTTGCAATAGAAAGGCCTGAAAACACAGAGCTCAAAACCTTTATTTTTCCTAACAGATGAAATAATATAAGTGTAGGGAGTCACTGCCCCTTTAGTAGTCTTAGGAATTTGGGTCAGGCAGATTTCTGGAAATCTGTGCAGAGATGGGATTTAAAGTATTATGACTCACTCCACCCAGATAAATTATTTTTTACGAATAAATCAGCTTGTTTGGGATTAGTAAATGTAAAGAGTTCAGTTAGTCATCTTGGCAAACATAACAATGTATACTTTATCTATGCATATTATGTTTAATTGGTGTTGCCTATCTTGGCTATCAGTCACCTAATCCGGGTTTTATCACTCCTCGGTTGGATTTTCTTCTCTATCTCATTCCTGGATAGTACTGAAGGGAAAAGTGCCTTCTCTCTAGAGGCACCTAGTCAACCTAACCTTGATTATGACAGGCTGTACTAGAAGTAAACTGAATGGATTTGGTTTGTGGAAAGCAATGAGGATCATCCTCGTGTTGACAAAGTTCAGATAATGGTGAAGGAGGAGAAGCACATGGGATGAGGAGCACAAGCCACCGAGTGAGAATGAGTGAGAGTGAGTGAAGGGAGCCAGGTGAAAACTGGGTAATTTTCTTTGCAAAGGGCAGTGTTGTTAGTGTGCTGGCAGGAGGTACAGTTAAGATAGCTGTATATTATGACACATCTATTAAAATTCATACAATGAATTTAAAGCATTTAAAGAACTTTTTATATGAAAAAACACATTTCCAAAAGTCTGCATAGTAAAACAAATTATGTTCAGTTTTTAAGAACACAACAGTTTGCATTTTTAATGATCAGCTGTCTTCTATATCCAGATGTTTTGTTCATATAATCTAACTACTGAAATAATATTATTGACTAGAAAATTTTACTGCAGTGTTGACAAACAATGTTTGATGTTTTGTTCAAATTATTTATACTGGCAGCTTCCTTACTCTATCAGACCAGATTATTTTATATTAACCAATAAAATATTCAAATATGTTCAGTTCAACTTGCTAAACTGCTTTTTGAAGCTCTTCTGATTTTTCTTTGAGTTACATTAATCTATCCATTTCCTTTTCATTGTTCTACCAGTCACAATCAATCTTAAATCTGTCTTTATGGACAAAACTTCCCTCTTATCTTTGTAGTCTTGTGTACACTTGTATTCTCACCTCACTGAACTCTAATATAATATAAATTAATTTTAATCTACATCTGATGTATCACCTTAAATATTCTATTGTTAGTTTCTTATTTCTTCTCCTGTATTTCCTCTTTTGACTCTTGTGGGCTTCAAAACTAGTGTTTGCTTCTTCCTTCTTTACACAAATTCAGAAGGTAAATAACCACATTAATCTATGATAATAGTGAAGCATCATCCATCATATTATACATTCTCTGAAATTCAGATCTTCAATTCTGCACTCAGATCTATCCCATGTCTTCACGCTGTGTTCATTTGCTGCCTGATTTACTGTCTTGACTTTTAAAAATTGTACTAACATCACTTTATTAAACTTAAATGGAAAGGTGAGTGGAGTATAAGGTGTATAATACATATTTAAGTTTTGCAGTTTCCAAGTTTGTTTTATTTTCCTTCATAGAGGATCTTACTAACTAAAGAATTCACAATTTTAATACAATTTCTAGTGTGTGCTTTTCAACTCTACTTTTGTGGCTTTTGAAGACTGAGTCATACCTGAGCAAAACTTATCGACTGGAAAACTAAAGCTGGCTGCCTACCTGTTCCTTTATCTAAGGTCATCCTTTTACTTTCAGTTATCCTCCATACAATCACATTAATCCTTTTACCATTTTTTATTTTAGCAACATTTAGGTATTTTGAGTTGTTTATCATGTCCTTCTCTTAGTCATTCCTTAGCCAAACTGTTCAGATTTCTCCTAGATTTTCTCCCAGATTTTTTCGTGTTCAGATTTCTTTCCACCATAAATCAGCAATCTCTATTCATCATTTTTATATTGCTCTCTTGACCAATCTTCAGCTGTTCAGTGTCTTTCTAGCAATGTGGTATTCAGGAACCAAGCTTCAAAATTCAAGGATTTTGTGGTATTAAGTGCATAGTTACTTAGGGCAGTGTATTTTGCCTGCTCTGTTTCGTGTGTGTCCATGTAAAGAGCTGAAATGCAAGGATTAGAGAGCTGCAGCCTGTCAGGGAGGAAGCAAAGGGCCATCTGCATTCCATTCTTCAATAGGCACATGGATAAAGCTCGTTCAGGCAAGTACCTGCTTACCCTGCATTAGGCACCACACTAGCATGTCAGTTATTAAGTATATCATCAGATAATAATATATGGTAAAGTATGGCTTTTTTGCAAGTATTTCAGAATAAGCATGAAATGATGAGGTAGTGAAATATAATATTGGCTATGAAGCAATTATTTGGAAGCCTTTCAAGAAAAAATGAAGGAGTGGTATTGTCAATTTTAGTGTTAAAATGTGAGTTGGGTGATACGGTCTAAAGGAAACATTCAGTTCATCTCTTTTATAACAGGTCTATTTTGGATTATCAGCTTTCTCTGACTGTGTTGTAGTTTTTCGAAATCACTTGTCAGCAAAAATGCAACCCACTGGCCTTACTGATACTTTTTGAATCACATAATGTTAAGGGTTGGAAGGGACCTCGAAACATCATTTAGTCCAACTCCCCTACCAGAGCAGGACCACCTAGACTAGGTCACACAGGAACTTGTCCAGGTGGGTTTTGAATGTCTCCAGAGAAGGAGACTCCACAACCTTTCTGGGCAGCCTGTTCCAGTGCTCTGTCACCCTCACAGTGAACTCTTCTTAGAATTCTCAAAGAGCTTAGGAGTATAGTTAGTAAAGAACAAATATTGTCCTCACGTGCAGAACTACAGTAGAATATCTAAAAGAATATTTCTCTGTATACATGAGGTTAGCCCTCTCAGATTAGATACCAATGTGTGGCTACTAAAGATAAATGCTGGCTCACTTACGATGACCACTATCAAGAGAAAAGTTACTGTGGTGGATTGACCTTGGCTGACAGCCAGGTGCCCACCAAGCTGCTCTATCACTCTCCCTCCATCAACAGGATGAGGGAGAAAATATGATTAAAAACTCCTGGATCAAAATAAGGACACAATGATTACAGAGTAATTACCATTATGAATAAAACACACTCGGCTCAGGGAAATTAAATTGATTTAATGCCAATTAATAACAGAATTGGATAGTGAGAAAGAAGAACAAACCTAAAACATACCTTTCCTCCACCCTTCTCTTCTTCCCAAGTTCAACTTCACTCCCAATTTCTCTACCTCCTCCCTCCAAGTTGGCACAGGAGAACAGGGAACTGGGCTTGTGGTGAGTGCATCACACATTGCGTCTGCCACTTCTTCCTCCTCATGCTCTTCCCCTGCTCCTGCATTCCCCCTAGTTCCTTCCACAGGAGACAGTCCTTTATGAGCTTCTTCAACATCAGTCCTTCCCAGGGGCTGCAGTCGATCACAAACTGTTCCAGGGTAGGTCCTTTCCACAGGGTTCAGTCCTTCAGGAATGGATTGGTCCAGTGTGTGTCCCCCATGGGGTCACAGGTCCTGTCAGAAAACCTGCTGTGGACTTTCCATGGGCTGCAGCTTCCTTCAGGGCACAACCACTAGGGCTCTCCACACACACTGCACAGTGAACATCTGCTCCAACACTTTCTTCCATAAGCTGCAGAGGGACAACATGCATCACCATGGTCTTTATCACAAGCTGCTGGGAAATCTTCAATGACCTTGGTGTCTGCAGAATTCTTTCTCTCACATTTTTCTCCTCTCTCTCAGCTGCTGTGGTGCAGCAGTTTTTTCCCCTTCTTAAATACGTTATCACAGAGGCACTACTGTCACTGCTGATGGACTTGGCCTTGGCCAGCAATGGAATCATCTTGGAGCTAGTTGGAACTGACTCCGACATGGAGAAGCTTTTGATGTCCTCTCACAGAAGACACCCCTGCAGACCACCCACTAACCAAAACCTTGCCATGTAAAACCAGTATAGTTTCAAAAAGTTTTTCTCTGAAAATACCATGATGGATCTTAATTGTGTAGTCAAGTGTGCGAGGGGCAGGAGACAAAGAGACACAGAGGGAGATATTCTGTTATTTCTCTGAATTTCATCAACTGAAATTAGTCATCTAGGCTGAACTACTCATTAAGCTAGCCTCTGCAGTTAACAGAGACTTATATGTCTATAGAATCATTTATCCTACCTTAAGATAAACATCTAGGATTAGTAAGATAACTCTTTACAGCTGGTCTCTCTCTCTGTTGACTTTTGGACAATTAGTTTAGACTAAGAACTTGACCTCTAGACAGACAAATTAAAGTAATTTGAATACCACCTACAAATATCTGACTCTTTTCATTTTTAAAAGAATACAGGTAGAAAATGCCTTATTTCTAACACAAAGAATAGAAACAGAGCAAAGGTGGGAGCCCTGAAATTGCTGCCACACTAGGAAGTAATCTCATCACTTAGATAATTCTTCAGAAAGGTAGAATTACCTTCTTTGAGGTTGATTAACCCATCTAAGTAGATTAAATTTACTATTGAAACAAGCAGGAGCTCCAGTTATGTGCTAGAAATTTGTACTGTTGGGACTGATGCAAAGAAAATCTGAGATCAGTGCAAACAAATCAACAACTATAGGATATAAGGGAAGAGAGTGGGGAATTAGCGGAGGAAGATAAAAAGAAATACAAGAAGACAAGTAATAAATTAATGTTGCCTTCTGAGCATGACATGTTATAAACCAGTGTATTTCAGATGCAGAAAACAGGCCTACATTTTGTTTTCAGTGGTTTTGCTTTGAAACAACCACTTCAGACAATACAGGAACCTTTTGTTAAATGGTTCACTTCTGTCCAGGGTTTGTCAATGCGTTCATTATATCTTCAAAGTGAAGTGATGGCACCCGGTTACAAGATTAACTGAGACATCAAGAGCCATGGACAGAAAAGAAGGGTTGAAATATGGATCACAGCACATTAATTACTAGGAGTGAAAGAATGTGATAGGATCTGAAGTACAAACAATTGATTTTAACAAAGCTGTTGACATACATCCACTTGCTTTCTTCCCAGGCCTTGAAGTTCCCCTCCCTCAAATTTTATAATCCTAAGGGAAAATAACATCTTTTCTTGTAACAATGAGACTTTTTCAGCCATTTCAGGAATGCTGGGATGAACCTTCTTGGCATCTGTGAAGCAGGCTGGTATTTCTCTGGGTTGTATATAAATGTTGGGGTCTAATTCTGTATAACTGAGAAATGATGAATACCTGATACCAGATGGTAGGTTTAAGGCATGTCAGCAACTTGGTCTGATGAGATGTAAAAAATAATCCCTTATTTTTGGAAAGTCCTTTAAATAAAACCCCAAACTCTACAGTAACATCAAATTAAGCTTTGCACCAAATTGACAAATTCACTGGAATTCACGTGATTATTGATCATTCTTCTGAATGCTTTAATCCTGCAACAAACACTACAGTTCTTCTTTCATCCGTCTTTCATGAAAACAGGTTTGAGAAGAGCCATCCATCTGCTAGTCACCTGTATGCCTGCTCCCTTTGAGCAAACATGCAGGATATAATTCCTGAAGGATGAGGCACTTATAAAGAATTATAGCAAAGGCACTTTTCTCTTTATAACACTGACAGTCTCAGGAATGATGCATTTGATTTAAACAGGCCCTTATAGTTGTTAGAAAGATTTAAGTTGATATCATTTTTTTTTCCTCCTGGTACTCTACAATGACAAGCATTCTTTTGGTTAAATAATGTCATTCATGTATCGCCTTAGTAACTGCATACTTTGGCTAGCTAAGGTTCAGTAATTCCTATAAATACACATAAGAGGAAACTGCATATACTTGCAGACTCTGAGATTGCTTATCTGGAGTTCAGGTAAGGTCCAAATATATGCATGTCCCATGGGATACTTTTCCCTGGCCAAATGAAGGGAAGTATCTCATTTCACATGGGCTCCAGAGATGAATTTTGTGATGGAAACACCATTATGTTTTCAAGCTGAATAAGCAAAAAACCAACACACATTTCTACATGTTTCTAAAAGATTTTATAGCCATACCAGAGGTCATGTAAATCTCCTATTTTTTCATATATAAATTCACAGAAACTGTTTCTTTGGGAACAAGGACATTCTCCCAATTGATCACATGCCGAAGGTGTTTTGGGAGTTGGAAGAAGTATGACGAACCCCTGTGGTGTCTTCATTTGTGTGTGGACTGAGGAGAATATGCAACTAGACATTATCACAGTCCTGGTCCCTTGATAGTCCAGATAAGACATCTGCACAAAACATGTTGCCATCTGCCCAGTTCTGTTAGGTTGTCTTTTGGGTTTCGTGTTTAAGCATAGACTCATATCTGGATGTTATTCAGATGCAAGATACTTACATGGTCAAATAAATAGATAAAACCAAAAGCCTTATGGAATTTATATAGTCAAGACTAGTCTTTAAAAATAATTCCTTCTGCAATGTCTTGGGGTTTGAGTGATTCAAGGTCAGGCTTGATGGGGCTCTGAGCAGCCTGACCTAGGTAGAGATATCCCTACTTGTGTAGGGAGGTTGGACAAGATGACCTCTAGAGGTCCCTTCCAGCCTAAAACATTCTATGATTCTATGATGTTTACAAAATGCATAAAAATTGTAATATGGAAAAATCCTAAATCACCAAGAAGTAAACCTAGTTTCCCCTAGAAAGTTGCTGAGATGCACAAAAATAGTAAATTATGATACCATTAAATTCCAGAAATTAGTACTAAAGTGTAAATTAACCAAACTTTGATTGGAAAATAAAATCAATTCTATGAAGTTCTGAACTGATGCACTGGTGTAATATACACATCTTACATCACACAATAATGACTTTATTTCCGGCAGCTTCCTTCTCCCAGTAAATGTTAGTTGATGCTGCATTTTACAGGCATTATTTGTACTGCTCTAGTGTAAAATCTTGGGCTACAAAGCTCAGCAGTCACCTATCTTTTTAGTGGCCACAGACTTTTCCACAGCACAATGGGCTATTGCTTGAATGTTTGAGACACTGGGATATACAAGACTATGCTTCTTCCTACCTATATGCATGGCACAAGTGGACTGCAATACAGACAGACCGGGCATATACTTTCTTAAGGGACTGAATGTTTGTTACCTGATGAAAGAGACCATCTGAATTTGAGCCTGTTGCCTTATTCTTTTGCTCTACCAGAATTTAAAACTGCAGATTAAGGGTAGTCAAAAGCTACTTAACGTTTTCACTCTGTGGGAAACTCTCAAGAACTCATGGCTACAAAAATTTAAGTATTTTCATACTCATTATGAAACATTCAACAAAAAGCCTTTTTTTAAAACCCATGTTAAGAACCAAGGCAGAAGGAATCAGAGAAAGAAATAGTTATAAACTATGAAATAAAGCAGAGAAATATCAGAGCTGATTGTTAGGAAATTTCCCTATTTCAATAAAGAATTATGTTCAATGTTTCAAAGCATCACTATTTGGAGGAACTTAACTTAATGTGCTCAGGATATTTTTGCATCTTTGCTAAAGAAATTCTTCTTTAATTCTAGGCAATATAAGTAGATGAGCAAATATTGTGACTACCTAGTGCATTAATACACTTGAACCTCAAAGAAATTAAGATTCATAGATAAAGCACAGCACAAGGATGATGGACTCGAGAAGTATGAATAACACTTCTGCTTGAAGAAACTTGTTAGTATAAATGGCACCAAGCTTCTGGAAGGAATGGGTTTTGTTGTCCCAAAGCTGTAGAATCATCAAGAAAATGCTATACAATTCGACTCCTCTCCTTCCCAGCACGTGGTAATTGTAATTAGCTCAGATATGGTCTCAGTTTGAAAGAATATTTCTATCGTACATGGATATTGTACTCATTTCTGTGTTAGTTCCCACTATTACAAGGTAGTAGTAGCTACTGACTGACAACAGTAGGCTTGGGTAACTCTTCAAGCCAGTGGTGGCAAAACTTTTCATGTGACATGAAATGCCACATTCTGGCATGCATACCAGTTCTGGTATTCATGCTACCAGTTTGTCTTCCTTTTGTTATCTGTGATCTAAAAAATGTGACAGGTTTAAATTAGCTGGAACAAGACAGATCACAGCAGGAAAGTTGAACTTGTTGATGAATGAAGGTAAGGCTTGTCTATCAATTAGGAATATTATACCTATATTTTTACAAATTGTTTCCTGCTTCCATGATGTTTTCTAACTATGTAATGCTAGACAATGATTTTATTGTTTCAGAACCTTTTATTTCACAATTCAAAATTTGAATTAAAAAAAACCAAGCAGTGCTAAACTGTGTAAGTGGAGAAAAACTCTTGACAGTGTGAGAGAATACCCTAAAGGCCTCATAAACAATGATCTGATAATACAAATTTAAAATGTTTTAACAAAAAGCTGTTGAGTATTAAATGTATTTTTCAGTTAAGGGCCTCTTCAAAATGTTTTTGACTGCTTAGGATTACCAGTACTGGATAGAGTTACTCTTAGGCTGTTGTTAACTGATTGCACAACCACTACAAAATGGTTAAGGCCAGAATCTAACTTGGTGTTGCAAAAGTGACTGGATTGGCACGAGTTTCACTGTCATCAAAATTATGAATTTGTCTCCCTGTATCTCATGTATTTGTAATTTAGGCAACCTAAGGCATTGTTTTGCCTTGGTTTCTAGAAATCCCATGTACATAGGACGCTGGGTCCTGAGTTTTATTCTGTGCTAAAACACATGGCATAGGGAACAGACCATGAGGATTACATAGCATATAGTGGGGAAAGTGATCCTTTTATTTTACTTTAGAGTATAGACACTCTCAATGTAGTCTAGAGGGGAAAGCTTCTCTAACCCATGAGCCTTGAGGATCCTGGGACGGAAAGTTGCCACGCCCACTGTCTCCGATATATAGGTCAGTTCCTTCCAACAGCAGCCTGGCTCTGCAGTGTTGAAGTCAGTAGGGTCAAGACAGGGCATTAAAAGTCTCAGAATTCTTCTAGGAAGCTATTTGCATACTTTGGTCATGTCTATACTCCCTGGTAAAATGGCTCAGTTGTGGGTAAAGAAACAATTGGTGTTTTGTGCTGCTTCTGTGGTTTTCCCATTCTCTTCAGAGGATGGAATAGGTGAGTAAAATGAAGGAGACAAATGAATTAGAAAGGCAGGCCTAAATGAAAAGGAAGAAAAGGGAAGGAAGAAAAAAGGCTGGGTAAGTGAAGAATATAGCCATGTGTATTTTCTAATTGTCAGATTATCTGAGGGAAGGCAGTGGTTTGGTCCTACCCTCAACTCCTGCCTGTGGAAGTGTGCCACACAAAATGAGTGTTCTATCTCTCTCCACATCCCATCATTAATGAGGCTTTAAGCCAAGGTTAATAAACCTGTAATTGCCTTAAATCAACAGGTCTTCCATGCATCCCCAGGAATCCATATTTTTTCTCTCTGTTTCTATCTCTATTTCTATATTCTACTGTGTTGCATGGGGCAGGTGGGAGAGGATGGGGTCAGGACCTGTGTGAGTAATGGACTCAGATATTAAAAGTCTACTTGCAAAGGTTTTCACAGGTCTGCAGAGCTTATATGTAAATTATGCTACATTTGATTCAGGGGAATGCAGCAATGGAAAGCATGACAACAAGAGGTGGACTTGCAGCACATGCAGACATTCTTCAGCTTGCTTTCATTCAGCTCTTATGCTACATTAATGAAAATCTGGAACCACATAGATTTCAACATGGACTAACTACTTGAGGAAAGGTTGAGGATATTGAGTTGTATTTTTACAGACTATGTCACTATGCAAATTAGCTTGAGGTAAAGCTCTCATGGTTATGATGCACCCTGACTGTAGTACAGTGGAATTCATGGTTCTCTGAAAGATTTTACCTTTTATGGAATACCTAAATTTAGTTTGCTCAAGTGCTACTAGTAATGGGGACCAGCAGGTACCTAAGTCTCATAGTACCTTATATATACAGCGTCTGACAGCTGTACCCACAAGTACAGTCACATAGGCCATCCTATATCCTACAACTCAGTGCACAGCCCATGCTGTTTGGAGCTTCTTTTCTTCAAATAATAAACATTTAGCACAGCTCAGTGAGCTCTGCTCAAAATGTATCCAGATAAATGGTAGTTTGGGAAGTAGAAAAGCCATTTTTCTAAAATTTAATATTTACATGAAATGTCTGAAAATAGACCTAATCCAGAGTGTTTGCCACCTTCCACACCTCTGTGCCTGTGTGAAGTCATAATCAAACATAAAATTTTGCCAAAACCAGAAGGATTTTATCATGTGTACTTCAGAGACTGTGGTGTCTGCATAATCATAGGCAGTTTGGGTGGACAAAGGAAAAGTTAAGTATGTGAATGGATTTGTAGAGGCAGGGAGACTTTTGTTTCTTTCTCTCCCTGGGCGCTGGAAAAGTAATATTTCTTAAAGCTCCTTTTTTTTTTTTTCTCTGAAACACTGAAATTTTACTTGAGGAAAAAGCATGCAAAAAATCTGACAACAATTAAATTAATCAGTGAGTCTGCTTCAACATACGTCTTTTCATTTATTGTCTCCACTTTCTTGCAGAAGAATTTTTTCAGGAGAGATTTATCTGCAAACACAGCCCAGATATATGAATTATGTGATTAAAACTACTGATAGGTTTTGGTTTTGCCTTGTCTGCGATTCTATGGAATTTAGGTATTTTACTGAATAAGGCTAATTGTTAAGTTTAGGTGCCAACTCTCTAATGCAATGTAAAGCTTTTCAATGACTGTAACTGAGGTGTCAGATGACAATAAAAATATTAAAGTGCATTGAAAACTGGGGAGGAAAAGTCCTTTCTCACTTGACAGGTTCTGAAATGTGACTGTGGAAGTCATTCAGGTCTGAGCATTCATGCATGCACACTGAGCTCAAGATTCACAATTAATTCCCATTTCCACCTCCCCCACAGCCTGGGCTATTAGTTGTGTTTATGCAGCTCGACACCAGTTCACAGCCCTGATATTGCTTGGTGCCCCCAGACTGCAGCTGCAGCTGTGTGGCAGGTTACTTACTCAGCAGCCTCATCTGGCATGGTGGGTATGGAGAAGGGGAAAGGAACTTCACTACTGTACTAGGGCCAACAGCTCTGAGATGTTATTTAGCCCTGTGTAACAAGGACCCCATCAGTTAAGAGTCTCCTGCTCTGCAAAAATGGCACCCAGCCCACAGGCCCTAATGACAACCACAAATGAGAATGAAGCTGCTTAGAAGGCCTTAATGCCTTGCCCTGGTCAAATCTTATTTCACAGCAACTCTAAATGATCTAGTTTATCTTTATTTGTTGCAGCTTGTTGCTATCTCTAGTTAAATGAGGAAATATGCCTGAAGTGCCCTGTGTTTTCTGACCCACAACTGTACTGTCCTACTCATCAGAAAGAAGAAATTCAGCATCTAATTCACATGCTTTGACTGCTCAGACCTTTGGGAACCCATAAACATATTGAAACACATTAAGACAATCCATACAATATTAAAGATCCTGCAATTATGGCAAACATTTTAAATCAGTTTAGAGACATAAAATCCACATTTATTTTAGCCCTTCGCAATTTTAAGGAGTTTACATTGACTTTGAATAGTTTTTTTCTGTAAAAACAGATCTTAATTTCCTATGATAATAGAGCTTTCTTAGGAAGCAAATCATGGAGCAGAGAAGAAATGTGTGATTTGCAAAGAAGCCATAAAGCAATTTTATTTCCACTCTCAGATGAGGAAAGTGTTTGGCATTATGCTATACAGGCTCAGAGTCAAGTTCCCAAAGACAGGGCTGAAGCTAATGTAGTTTCACCCCTACCCTACACTGTTGAATCTGACCTTCAAACTATGCACAGAAATATCAGTAAAAAATGCCCCCACAAATAAACTCCTAGCTTTGTGGAAGATTGGAAACTGCCTGTTCATGGTAATTACAGACCACACAGCTTGTCTTCATTCCTGTTCAAAAGAAAGATTTATTAACAAAGTGATCATGTTTCAATAAAGACAGAAAGAAATCTATTTCATGTTATATGTCCTTGTTGTTGTTTTATGGCCAAAGGTCCTGTGGGGCAGCAATTTCCTGTGGGGAAAATAAAGCTGGTACAAGATAATTTGTCCTTCAGACAGACATCCTCCTTCAGTCCTCTCTTAGTAACTTATCTGAATTGCTGAGGTGACAAACACTTTGGTTTGCTATAGGTCACATTTACAAACTAGAAATCTCATCTATAATTGTTTGAAGTTAACAGGATTTCTTCTCCACTGGATGTTTGTTCAGGTCATGTTATAGAAGATTTCATGAGGGAAAGTTATTTCAGTCTAGGGGAACTTGGCTGCTTTACTATTTCTTATTCTGAAAATCAAGGATACCATCCTGTGACCAGGCAAGTGTGCCTCACTTCCAGCCATGTAGTGCCAGTATAAATTTCTGAATTCCACTTGAGTGAAACAGAGTAACCTCACCTGAGTCAATGAACGTGCATGAGGAGATGGAAACTCTGTGTTTCTTTTCATATGCTTTGATTAGCACAAAGCAAGTGTCTGAGATGTCATGTAATACAAGTTTGGACATCTGCAACTCAAAGCCCCTGTGGTGGTAATGAGCTCACAGAATAGGATATGAAAGTGCCTGCAAGAGGTTAATGTGTCCAAGCTCCCCTTACAGGTACAGGAGACTGAGTTGTTATCATCAGCGCAACCTAGAGAGTGATTCAGCTGAGCAGTCGCTACTTCAGGATAAATTTACATGTTCCCATGGTTCAGTGACTGTATTGACTAGATTGTCCTCGATTATGATGGGAGCTTACCCTCTTGGCATATGTGAGCAAAGATATACAGACACCAAAATACAGGTGTTTTGGCCTGAGAGCTGGTCCCATCCATAGTCTTAGCTAGTCTTCTTGGCTTTTCCTCTAGCAGACATAGATAGAGAAGTTCCTCTTGAGATTAACTCATTGTTTCTTAAAACTACAGAGTTTAAAAACAAAACAAAGCAAAATAAATTGAAGTTATCACTACTGGTTGTAAAGGAAACATAGGTACAGCATAGCCTAGACAACTGATTTTTGTAAAGCTACAGCTAGGTGAACTGAATCCTAACACCAAATATTTGTGGAAAATTTGAAAACTGGATGCTTGGGAGCATGTAGAACTAAGAAAGCCATGTCCTAATGACAATAGCCCAGTAACTCCATGGAGTTACTGCTTTGTTACCAGCATAATATCCACTGTCAGCTGTCAATTTGCCTGCTCACATGAAGCCAAGTTTACTATGATTCTGTCCCCTACTGTCAGTGAAGCCACAGGGCAATACAAAATGCTCTGGCATGAGCCAGGCTGATATGCAGGACAGCTGCCGCATTGCCCCACCCCAGAGCCTAGCAAGGCACTTCTAAGATTTTCTCACTTTGAATGAGCCTGGTCTCCTTTTCTTCTCCCTGGTACCCTGCCAGATGATTTCAGCACTGCTTTTAGCAGCAGCTGTGCTTAGTGTTGTGTGGTCAGCCAAATACAGCACACACGAGCAGGACTCACCCAAGCCAAACTGATAGCCCCTGACATCCAGAAACTGAGTTACTGGCACATGGGGTTTGTTACTGATTTATCAATTTGCTTTCTCTCTCTGAGCCTGTGGTGTTTATCTGGAGTCTTCATCACATAAAAGGGAAAAAAAATCTTTATATTATAATAGTGAAGTTTTCCTCTCTTCTGCTGTGTGCTAGAAAATAATGTATCTGATTCACAACATCACTATGCTGTGCCACTTCTGGCATTCAGGCTAAGTTTGGACAAAGTTACATGTGATCTATGAGCAGCAAAGTCAAGAAATAACTTCTGGTTATATTTGACTTCAACAGTAAATAATATAGCAAAGATTTTATGGAAATATATAAACAACATGGTAGTATTTCTGATAGCAAAGACTTGTCTTGGATTTTGAACACTGCCCGCAGTACAGAAATATCCAGCAGGTGAAAGTTAGGAATGAGTGTTATGCTTACTCTCAAAGTCATTTTGAATATTGCTAAAAAAAGTAAGTGACTTCAAAAGCAAGGACAAAAGCCAGTTCTGATATTTATCTGCTAGATATCCCTGTCATGTGAACACTGTTTAAAACCATAATGCTCAAACATTCTCCATCAGAGTGGTGAAGCTACTGCTGTAGGAAAGAACAAGATTTTGGCTTGCTAAATTTTACACATCCTGGAGAGGTGTTCCATTTCTCTTATGATAATATTTACTCATTTCCTTTGATAAATATTAACAAAGGATATCTGATAACAAATATCAAAGAAAAAACTTTCCTTTTCATAGCATGATGAGACATTACTTTTCATGGCTGTGAATGAAAGAGACAATGAAAAAAAAGAGCTAAGGAATTAAGACATTCAAATATATTTTAAAATTAGTTGAGGAATGGTTCATCTGTTTAAAAGCTAGTCTTTTCTCATGAAATATACAGGTTTTTCTTTTTGTCTTCTCAGTCATTCATAACTTCTGCAAGTTAACCGTAGGTTTTTTGTATGGATCTTGTTAGACACAGCTTTGTTGAATGTTAGTAATGGAACAACTTAAAATAAGAGGCCAAATTCATGCCATTCACACTCTGTGCAGCCAAGTTTTACTTGGATACTTCTGCTGTTTTCCACTTTTGCTTTCATACTTTCTTCTCCATAGCTGATAATAACAGTAGGAGGACAACCATAGGACTGGTGCCTTAGAGAAGTCCTGTAAGACAGAGCTTATAGGTAAGGGGTTCCTAATGCCTTGTCTGTGGAAGTTATTTTACAATTGCTGCCATCTATAGAGCCTGAATTGTCCTCTTGGATCATCTATTCTTATACCAAAACACAGTTACCTAGGCGTTGAAGACCTTGCAACTAGCAGGAGTGATGGCAGTTACCACACATTACAATGGACATCATACTCCAACACACTAATATATACCATGGCACACAGTACAAACAAATTGTGAACTGAACTGCTTTTCAAAAGGTGGTTTGTAGGAGTCCAGCTGAGTGGTGAACAGAGTTTGTCCCTTTCACAAAATGGGCTTAGTGTTATGTCTCTGTGCTCTCTGTCTCTCTTGGTGGACAACGGGTGTCCAGATTTACCAGTATTTCTTCTGTCCTCCCTCTGATTTCTCATTTCTGCTTCTGCCCCAGTATTAGCAATAAAAAGTCCTGTGGAACCGGCTTTTGTGGTGTGTAGCCAGGCCATGCTGTGAGGGTGAGCTCAGGGATGCCTCACCCTTTCTAGCCTGAATAATACCCATTCTGTCCTGGTACTTCCAAGAGCACAAGTATGATCCAACCCATATTACCCTAAGTACAGAAAAGCCTGTGAAATACTACTTGGTGTTGGATTCCAGTGGCGTTACACTTCAGATATGAATGAATGCCACCTTGCTGCTTCGTGAAAAGTATTCTTCAAGGACTTGCCAAGAATCAGCCTTTTATTGCCAAGTTTTCATTTAAACTTTTCAGGGGCAAAGTGCATAAATGCTACTACCCTTCACTAAGCAACTTGCAGCCAAGCTGTTAGGAGTTGGAAAATTTCAATGAGAGTCTGTATTTTTCTTCAGCTTTTCAAACAGGATGGAGGCCTGGAGCACAGGGAAAAGCAGTTTTCTATTGATGATGGTGACGATAAGCCATTATCGCTGATGAGCTCAGTGTGGAGCTGGAGCGAAAGGGCCTGGCTGCTCATCAGACTGAGGGTGCAAGGCATTAAAGGGGATTAAACCAGCACAGTCTCTGCCAGCCTAATCCACTTGGCACCAATGAGCTGTAGGGAGGCCTGGATGCTTTGTGCTTATGGCATTTATAAGGCGGCTTAAAAGAAAAGTAGTCAGTTTAGCTGTCACAGAGGCTTTTTGTGGTAATTGACTTTCGTGGTCCTTTCTTCCCTCCCCCTCCTTGTTTTTTTTGTAATTGTTGATTAGAAACTGTGCTCCACTCCACTTTAATTGCCATGAAACATAGGAAGCCTTTATTTTACAGTGAAAAATCAGAACTTTAGGACAGGGAACAGGCGTATGAATATGCTGTGTATGGTCAGAGCACCGCTGCAGCACTACCTTTGCTTTGATTCTGCTATGGCAGGTCCAGTTTTGTTAGGCAATGGAAACTCTCCATGAAATTATTTGAGACTAAGATTTTCATCCCCTTTTCCAGTATCTGGAATATAGAATACTATAAACTCAGGAAGGCAGCTTTCAGTGGTGGTATATGTCCTACAAGGAGAAAGGAGGAGTATGAGAAAATCATGTCTTCCACAGTGAATTTGCCACTGATGGAGACAATTTCTGTTCTGAGTGAGGCTGATCTACTTCAGATAGCTCCTTGATCCCAGTCACATGCTGAAGACAATAATGAAAGGCTGCTCATGTGTAAAAGGAAAAAGAAAACATTATTCTGTATAATCTATGGCTAGAGACAAACTCCTCCCAGAAAAGGTCAGAGGAAGACCCTAACTTTAGTTGTTTGTACTTACCCAGAGAGGAATTATCCCTGTCCATTGTCTCAAACCAGCACAGAGAATTTACATTGCAGTCACCAGTAAGGCTACTCCCAGCAGTCCAGGGAGAAATTTACATTCTCATTTACAGATTTATTTTTTTTTAATCTTCAATCAGCAGTGAAAAATATGTAATGGTCTATCTATTGAACAGCAATTGTCTGCCACAAAGAGATATGGGGTTTCTGGATATTTCATTGTCTTTTTTTTCTTATTACTTCAATGCATAAACCAAAGAGTGACGTAATTCAGACTGAGTCCAGCACATGCAACATGTGTGTTATTCCCTTATTAAAGCTGTTGCAAACAACTGAAATTGAAGTGTCAGTACTGACAGGCTTGGAGTAGTGCAGTATTTGCTAAAAGGTATTTTTTAGGCCTTAATGTAACAATGGCATTTAAGACCTTTTCTCTCTTCACTTCAGACCTTTTCTGTCTGAACTGAGTTTTCTGATTAAGTTTTTGAAGGGCGTAACAAAATACCAGTACATTATTCCTTTGGAAAAAGAAACCTGTAAAAATAAAGCACTGAATGTATTTATTTATAAGCTGAAGAGAAAAGAGAAAGACAACATTAAAAAGCCACTAAACAAACAAAAACCCAGAGGCAGGTTTTTTAAAGGCAAAGGCATTTGAAAGGCTTTCATTTTTCTTTGCTTTTGGAGTAACCACTGTGGATGTGAAGATAAGAGATCATTAGATCTACATCAGTATGTGGCATAAGGGCTGCTCTTCTGTAGCACATCAAGCATGCAATAACCCAACCGAAATTCCCACAGAGGTTAAACAATAGCCTCCTGTTTGTAGCTGCCTCTGGTTCATTTAGTAGAAAATGTATAACCCAACTTTTATCAGATTCAGCTATAAAGACGAGGTGCTCAATATTTCCTGTGTTAAGTGGAGTTCTTTGATCCATTATCCTGCTAATTACCAATGGGGTTGACCTCTTCCTGGATTTAACTGCTCTTGCCCATTTTCTTCTGCCTTCCAGTATTTGCTTAATTAGACACAGCAATGAATGCTCCCACAGTTCGAGCCATCTTGAAGCACTTTGGCTTGTTTGTGTGGATCCTGCACCCTCTGATAGAGTCAGACGTGCTCAAGGACTAGATTCAAAGGCAAGAGAAGTCAAGGGGAGACTCTAAGTCAAATGGCCAGAGCCTAGCACAGTAAATAAAACCCAGGGTGAGTCATGAAGTGTAACTGGAGCCAGACCAACTTATACAGAGAATTTGGCCCAGAAGTTTACTTTCTAATCTTCAATTCCCAGTATCATTGTTTATGCAATGGACGTAAGAAAAACTGAATTTAGTCCTATGTAAGTACTGTATGCACAACTTGCTAAGGAAGAAAATGTTTCGCTGTCTTTGAGAATGTTTGCAAGAAAGCTTATTTTTCACAATATTTATTGCTGCTTTTTAATTATTTGTAGACTTGCGGACAGCTGGTCTGGAAGAGACACTTAAAGGTGTTGTAGTCCTAGCCTCAGACCCCTGACATACATTTATCTACCCTACTTTTAAATACATGATAGAGAATCCCTTCTTTATCAATCTATTTCTGTGCTTCTCTGCAATAAAGGTTAGATCTTTTTCCCCTTATGTCTGTCTCTCCATAGCTGCAATCTCGGCCCATTAACTGTTATCTTCCCACTGGATACGGAAAATTATTAATTCCTTTCTTTTTTTGTGATATCTTGTTATATGTTTGAGCATGGTTATCTTGTCTTCCTATATTCTTCTTTTCCTAGACTAAACAAACAGCTCTAAGTATCTACCCAGGCAGTGTGGATGACAAATTTGTAGGAACTTAGTGGAGTAGAGCTTGGGTTAGACTTTAAGTTAATG
>VYZX01006019.1:1505-51044 GCA_013401335.1 Brachypteracias leptosomus | reverse complement strand
AAATCTTATTAGTAATACTAGAACATAATAGCTTCAAGGTTTTCTATTTATTAGAATCTTACAGTCAGTGTCCAAGATCTGTTTAGGAAAAGATCCAGTGATTAAATGTGGGAACAGAGGTAGCACATCATGTAAAAAGGTAGAATTACCTTCCTGTGGTGAAGATAACTGAGGTTCGAGTTACCCCAAATCTTTACAGATCACAGTTCTAACAAATGAACAGATGTCTGTAGTCACATCAGTGCATCAAAGTCAGACAGGAGATCAAACAACTAATTTTTTTGTTGTGTTGGTTTTTTTTTTTTCAGGTGGAGAGGGAGTTTAGCATCTATCTGTCACGGCATTTTGAGGGACTTCAAGCTGAAAGAAAATGTTTGAAGGTCCTTATTCTGCTAATACTAAACCAGCCTTGGAATTCCCAAACTGTAGAGATGACAGTCTCCTAATTGCAAAGTCCTAGACCTGAGAAGGGCAAATGCTGAGTGAGAGCTCTTCATGACAGATAAGGAGGCACTGAGCTAACAGTCAGCCAGTGAAAGTGGGCATTGCTTGGTTATTTTCAGCTGTGAAATAAAGTCACAATGATTAATACTACTCATAGAGCTAAGAATGATCATGATCTGAATGAATGATGTGTAGGAGTGGGATGTTTACTTTTTATTTGATATTCTAAAAATGAGATTTGGAAAAAACAAGAAAAAGACAATCCTATTCTTTAAAAAAAACCCCTAACAACAGCCAGCTCAAGGGAGAAAATGGAACACAGTTAAGAAAGAGAAATGAAAATATAAAAATGGGGGTGGCAGTAAAGAATCTTGTCATTGTGGGAATGTGCCAAGAGAAGCAAAAATAGGTGAGTATAGAGTTTGCCAGTGTACTTATGAACAATAAGAAGCCTTTCTAATTATATCTAGAATAAAAGGAACCCTAATAGTATGTGGGAGGGGATGATCTACAATGGAAAGGGTGAAATTATCAGTAAGAGAAAAACAGCAATTGTGCTCAGAATACATATATTTTTGTAATCTAAATAAAGCAATCCTGGGCAGGCTTTCTTACAGCTTTCCTTGGCCCTGAGAAGAAATAGTATTAGAACTGATAGATTCTAATTCATCTCACTAGTATGAGTTGTATTAGCTTATGAATTTTAACATCTTAAAAGTGATGTTTCAGACATCATTCTGCATCATAAATCAGCTTATCTACATTTGAATGATCAAATTATTTAAGGACATCACCATTACTCCCAAATAAAACAGAGGTATATGATTAATAGAAAAATAGTTCAAACAAAATAAAGGCTGCAAATAAGGTAAGGTTTCTTAATTTCTTTACTGAAATTAGAATTTTTCATTTCACTCTAACACTTGCATAAAGCAGTGCCATTTTTTAGGAATTGTGTAGTCAAGTGAAAAGATTTTTCCAGTTTTGAAGCCTAATGACTGAGCATTAGAGAGTTAGGAAATAAAGGCAATAATGTAATGCTACAAGTCCACATCACATAAATCAAAGGAAAATCTTTGTCCTCTAAATTCTTTCTGCAGGACTGCAGAGCTACTTTTTTCATTTTATTGCTGGCATTGCACTTTCAGTTCAGGCTTGTCTTAAGTGTTATGAAGAAGAGTAGACACCTGGGTTTGATGCCAAATAGATTCAATAGCACCCATGGAGCATATTCCTGTGAAGCAGCTTCATCCAATCTTCAGTTCATTTAAGAAATTGTTGTTCTAGGACCGGTTAATAACTGCAAATGGCACATTAAAATGAGAAAAGCTGTAGTTACATTTGATCTCACAATCTCACTCAGAGCAGATAGAAAAAACAAAATTCCTAACTTTTATATTTATTTTCTTATTTCTGCAAAGGATCTTATCTTGCAGAATGAGGCAGTGTCCTTCCTAAAAAGTGTCAAAACCACAGCAAAGTTTTACCTGATATGCTTTAGGTTCATTATTTTTACCTGTTATGTTTGGAATGTTATTTATTTGCTGAGAATTAGTAGGACCAGTAGCTACACTGCACTGCTTAAAGAATTTGCCTAGGGCACTGCTCTGGCCCATGAAACACGGTTGTTCAGAGGACACGTGCTGCAATAACAGTATTATATCTGCCCTTTTGGCTGAGCACCTCACATTCTGGGAACAGAGTTGCCACTAGAGCATAGAGCTCAGATGACTGAATCCATTTGTGATTTTCATCCCCTACTAGCCAGCACTGCGCATGCAAAGCTGCATCTTTGGCATCAGTTTTAGGGAGTGACCACTGGGTGCAGGCTGAATGGTGCAGATATCCTGGGACATGCTACACCAGCAGTTTCCTCTATGTCCCAAGACATCCACACTCAAATGAACAATGTCGTTATTTTTCTGTTTGAAACTTCTACAATAACAGTGCTATTGCTGCCTGTAGTGTGGCTGAAGGGCATGCAAAGGTGTTCACTGGAAGGGTTCCTGGTGCTGAACCAACTCCAAAACTAGGTCCAAGCTGTGCCTTGGAGACATCTTCTCTGAGTAGTTCAACATAGAGCAAGAGAGAGCCAACAGCTATGTAGAAGACAAGGCATGACAGTGTGTGAGTTCCTGGACCTTTTTATTTTACTTGGAAGCATAAACATAAACCAAACCAGTTAGTTTCAAACCACTTCAAGTCTTTCATACCATCTCGCAGTGGGTAATGTGATTGTTCCCTGTCTTTCAACATTAGCTACTGGTTTACACCTAGTCACTTCTGTCTGGCTGTCTGACGGCTAGCAGGAGCCTTCTCTACATAAATTATCAATGTTGAAGTTCATAGGTATCCTTGCCAAATATTTCAGCTAAGAGAACAAGGATTTACTGACCATTCAGGATGAGCTTCTCTCTCTTTCCTAAAGATGTCTTCTATATCTTCCAAATCATCATGAAAGAGGAATGGTAATGTAGGACCAGCCAGACTGTCCTATTCCTGATATGCCCATCAGTAGAATGAGGTTTGGTCTTCGCAGCTAACTTTTTTTGCATCTTTCTCTGATTGTAGAAAATGTATCTTATAATGTTTTGCCAGAGAGTAATCTTATTTTATCATTTGAACTTCTTTTAAAAGATTGTGCTGGAGTTTGTTTGATTTCTGGCATCACCCTGTGGGCCTGAGAACAGGCTCTGTTTGTGCGGTACATGCAGCAAGGCAGCTGAGAAAATGTTTGCCAATTATATCATGTTATGAACTTCTGAAGAGTTCTAAAGTATGCAAGGGCTGCGTTAAGGATGGGCAGCAATATTACTGGCCCCTCCAGTCTAAAGAAAGCAATTATAAAGATCAAAATAAGAGCTCCAAGTTTCAGAACGTTTTGTTTTACATTTGCCTGTCTCCATATCTTGGGAATACAATCTTTTGTTCCCACTTAAGGGTCTTCTATTCTCACACACTCATTTACTGGAAGAGGTCCCCTCCCACCAATCAGTTAATTTTCTCTCACTTGCACTTCTATTGCATGATATTCCTCAGCATTCATTGTAGAGCACACAATGCTTTTGCCTCCAGAATCACGTTAAAATTAGGATTGTAGGTTTGAAAAAATGGCTGCAAACAGAGCAACTGAACAAATGAAGAAATCTTAAGCAGAGATTTGAGAGACAACATATTAAGAATGAAAGTTGTAAAGACTGCAGTGGGGACCAGAATAGTTGTAGAATATCTACAAGAGGTACACAGGTGACAACTTTAAAATGCCACCACATGTAGATAGGTGATAGAACAGGATTTGTGTGTGGGACACATCTCACATAATGTTGATCATGTAGGAATTGTATGTGCCACCTAGACAGATTGTCTAGACTTACCTTATCCTAGAGTAAGTGTTAAAGGAGGAAGGATAAGCTACCCTCTGTGAATGTCCTTTTCCACTGAGGGAGGCAAGGTGTTTAATATTGTCTATATGCTAACTTCTAGACAGCTAAAAATAGGCCAGATGTAGCCTGCCTTCTGTCTATAGATGCACCTAAACATAGTGGGAAGCTTCCATCTTTCTTTTCCATCAGAAATGTGTATGTTTGCATATCCATAAAGCCTTGATTCAGCCATGTCTTCTAAGAAAGAAAAAGCCCTGGGAACCCACTGCTTATGCAGAACTATGTTTTAAAGACAGCATGCATGGGATCCATCTAACTGATAATGGGTATCTCTATCTGATACATTTAATGTCCTAATGCAGTCAGTGGAGATCTAACTAGCGAAATGAGTTGCATTTATTAAAGTGCAAGCTTCTGCTTTAAGAGGAGATGAATCTCACCCTCAGCTTCATTAATTGGCTTAATTTCCTTTGACCATCAAAGGAACTTGCACAGCTGGTTTGGATGATGCTATTTGTGCTACAGATATCCACATTTGAACAGGAGAGATTAAACCCTTAATGTGTCAATGCATTTACTTTTGCTACTTATAAGAATAACTCCTATGAAGAGGAACATTTGGTACAATACATAACCACTTCTAAGTACCAATTAGCTGTTTCCATATTCCCAGGTAATTTAATAATTTGTTGGTGAGAGCAGAAAAAACTTCTGGGAAGAGATTATTTCATTTTAAGATTAAAATAAAGAAGTCCTCAAAAGTAGCCAATAAAAATTATGTCTAGTTTTATGAAAGATAAAGATCCAATCCCTCAACGTGTTAATTCCCACTTCTGAGAGGCTCAGCACTTGCCAGTATCTCTTCAGTGAGAATTGCACTTGCTGAATCCTTCCCAGAAGACATTTAACTTAAATGCTTGTAGTCTAGATTAAAAGCATCAGGCTGCCCACAGGCATTATACCAAACTACTAAATCAAATTTGTTTCAATGACTTGGAAACTTTGGATAGGAGTCACATCCTTCTGCCCAGGAAATTGGGCCTCCCAATTTATGACTTTGTTAAATATTTAGTCGCGAATTAAAAACACGTAATGCCACACTGAAACATTCCATATGAGATCAGAGACAAGAAAGTTTATTTGAGCCTACAGTTCTGTTTGACAAGATTTGCAGCATACATTTATAAAGCCGGTTGGTATAATCACAAAGATAGAAAAAGGTTGCCCCTCGCACACAGATATGCGTCCCATCCATCTTATAATGCATTTTAACTCTGCCCTTTTCAGGAACATACAACCTGATGACAAAACACGCTTAACATAATCTACTAGAAAACCAAACATCAAGAAAGTAAAAGAGAAGAGGTTTTGTTTGCCAACACTTTCAGAAAACAACTTTGGGGAGTTTGACCAGTGTATTTAAAGTATTGAAACACATCTATCAAAGAATACAGCAGTAGCCTTTGGAGTTATTGGATTCATCCAATGATAATTCTGAAGAAAATGGAAGGAAAGAAGAAAAAGATCTGAAATGGAGACATCACTTAGACTGTAAAGATTTTATTTATTTTTCCCTGGTTATCTTGAATGAATCTGTGATTGGCCTGTATGCAAGGATGTTCTGTGGGAGGAAGGGCAGCCTTCCATATGGACCACATAGGGGCTGGCCGCACCTGTTCCCCACTGGTTAGGGGAAACAAGTAAGCTATCTGCCTGTGAGTACGTGGGCAGGTAGCAAGATCAGCAGAGGTTTCTTCTCCTCTCAGGCTAAAGTAACCTTCATCTCGGCATTTATTTACTTGTGAATGTTTGACTTTGTAGATTTATTTGTCTGTTAATCAAGCACAAGAAGTAAAGGAGGAGAAAGGGAATGTTAATGGAAAATCTTGTGGTTTTTAAAAAGGAAACTGACTCTCTTCAGCAAATCCATTATGTAGCATTATGGTGACCCATACAGTTCATCATCAGAGTTTAGTTCTTTGGATCCTTTTGAATTAGTAGCACATTTGTCAACACCTGCATAAATCAAGAGGAAGGAGGAGAGACATATTTTGCTAGCAAAAAGCTGACGATAGGGGAGGCTTAGGAATCCGAGATCCTTCTGACTACATCCACATTTTGTTCCCTTGACTAGACAGGATGGAAATCTCTCTTTCCACAGTACAGTTTTACTCTGTCACCTGCAGGCAATATTTGCTCTCCTCTCAATCCTCAATGCTTTCTACTTTAGTCACTTTGCTGCTACTTTTTAGCTAAGAGCAAAAGATAGAGTTTTTTCATGGCTTTGATGCCACAAGGGCCCTTAGCAGCCAGGAAATTATTTGTACAGCAAACCTGGCTCAGTTCACGGTCTTTAAGAAGATAAATTCCTCCACCCTTTGCCATCCTGTCTCATGTAGAGCAGTGCAAATTCAATGCTTCTTCAGGCAATCTTTGGAAAAGCTATCTGTCAGCTTGTGTCAGGTACCTGAGGGCATCAAGGGGTCTTACTTGCCCTGTCCAGCCCCATGTGGACATGAGCATCCTGCACCATCTGCCCACTGTCCCAGAAGCTCCACTGAGGATCAGGCCTTGCCTGAGCATTATTGTAGATGTGCCTGTTTCTGGTCTTGTCTCATGGACGAGCCTTGCATATGTAGCTTGTCCCCTAGAAGGGTGCATCATGTATATGTTGTAGCTTGTCTCTGACTCCTGTTGCTTCAGATTGGGCTAACTAGATAGGATCTGTCCCTGATTCATCACTTACTTCATACTTGCAGGTAGAACAACCTACACATATGAGAAGCATAGAACCATTTAGGTTGGAAAAGACCTATAAGATCATCCAGTCCAACTGTTAATCCAGTGCTGCCAAGTCCACCAGTAAACCTCTCCTTAACTGTCACATCTACATATCTTTATATACCTTCAGGGATGGTGATTTAACCACTTCCCTGGGCAGCCTGTTTCAGTGCTTTATAATCCTTTCAGTGAAGAATTTTTTCCTAATATCTATTCTAAACCTCCCCTGGCACAACTTGAGGCCATTTCCTCTTGTCCTATTGCTTATTAAATGGGAGAACAGATCAACCCCCACCTCGTTGAGAGCAATAAGGTCTACCCTCAGTCTCCTTTTCTTTAGGCTAAACATTCTCAGTTCCCTCAGCTGCTCCTTTTAAGACTTGTGCTCTTCTCCAGTATTGTTGCCCTTCTTTAAACATGCTCCAGCACCTCAATGTCCTTCTTGTAGTGAGGGGCCCAAAACAATGTGTGGCCTCACCAGTGCTGAGTACAGGGACAGGATTACTCTCCTGGTCTGCTGACCACACTATTTCTGATACAAGCCAGGATGTTGTTGGCCTTCTTGACCATGTGGGCACACCTGTGGCTCATATTCAGCCAACAACCCCAGGTTCTTTTCTGCTAGGCAGCTTCCCAGCCACTCTTCCCCAAGTCCATAGCATTGCATGGGGTTATTCTGACCCAAGTGCAGGACCTGGCACTTGACCTTGCTGAACCTCATACCATTGGCCTCAGCCCATCAATCCAGCCTATCCAGATCCTTCTGAAGATCTTCCTTACCCTCAAGCAGATTAACACTCCTGCCCAACTTGATGTCGACTGCAAACTTACTGAGGGTGCACTTGATCACCGCATCCGCATCATTGATAAAGATATTAAAAAGAATAGGTTCCAATACTGAGCCCTGGGGAACATTGCCAGCTTGATTTAAGTCCATTCACTACCACTATTTGGGCCTGGCCATCTAGTCAGATTTTTACCCTGAGAACAGTACATAGTATACAGATGTCATGGCAGCATCATGGCAAGTAGAATGTTGGCAGTGGCAGCTGGTGACATCACTAGCCCAGGATGGGTATGAAAAGAGCTTTGTCAGCCCAGGCTGCAGAAGATTATCCAGGTGAACAAGGTCAAGGAGGGGAAGGCATGGAGGCATGGGCTGCCCATAGTGAAGGAAGGTGGCTGCTTTGTACTACAGTTGAACATCTGGACAGGGAAGACCAGACCACGGCACACTCCTATCCTTTCCCTCCTCTGCCACTGAGCTGGAGGGTTGTCAACAGCCTACAGAACAGATAAGACAATACCAACCCCTACCCCATGATGGTCTTACAGGGAGCTGGAAGCTCCCCAAAGCCATGGGCAAAGGGAGTTCTGCACCCTTTTTCACTGGGTATCATGAGGCTGAGCTTCTGGCACTAGCCCTAGTGTTGTCATGGCCATGTGACAGCGGGCGGAATGCTGGTTGTGGCCAGCATGGCTGGCTCAGAATGGGTATCTCCTGGCCAATAGGGAGATATGGAATAGACAACCTTGGTGTGAAGCTGGGAGATCCCCAGCCAGGGAGGCTGAGGCTGCCTGTAGCAACAGGGGGTGGCTGCTTCTGTTGGTGGTTCTCTTGTCTGGCAGCTGCAGCTCCAGACGGGGACATGAGCGGGTCATAGAACACTTTCGTCCCCTTCCTCCTCTGCCACTCAGCCAAGGAGTGTTGCAACTTTCTACAAGGATATTGACCTAAGGATAAAGGAACACTTTATTCTGTAACTTTTCATCTTACCTCACATTCTGTGATAGATAATGTCATGGTCCTACAGGCAGCTGGGGACAAAAGGAGCTCTGTAGACTCAGCTTTTTTTTGTGAAAGTTATCACAGAATGAAAAAAGTTTATAAATAAAATTTTGATTCATGAACCCATAGGCTGTTTGTTCTTGTTTGTGCTGTCTTTTTTGGAAAATCTTTCAAGACTTTTCCTTACTGTACTTATCTCCTCATATTTAATTTATGTATCTTTATATATGTCTACATGTAAATGCATTACATACACATATTTAAATATACACATCTAAAGTGTATTTATGTATAAATCAGAGAGCTGCACAGACACACCCAGGTAGGCAGAAGGCACCAGGGCTGGGCTCTCCAGCATTCCCTGAGAGCCAGCTGCACAGGCTAACAAACAAGCCACATTTTTAATATTGGCCCAACTGTTAATATTTCCCTTGTTAGCAGCAGGATTTCTAGCACATAGCACTGGTGAAATAGCAGAATGGTGCTGGTATGGCTGAGAAGAAAGGTGATATCTGAGGGGGGATATGGCACACACTGCTGCAGAGGACAGAGGTCCTTGATTTAGCTTTATACTTCTTAATTTGAGGGACTTAAGACAGGCAGATAAACTAAGAGAATAAATGCAATTTGGTTTCTCCATAAGCAATTAATTAATTTCCAAAGACCAAATCAATACAGTTAAGATCTGAATTGCTTTCTGTACATGATTTTTGCTCTCCACCTCAGAAGACGCTGACTTCCTGAATGGGCATGGAGAGACATCATTGCAATAGTGAAGACAGGCACCTGTCTTAGATTACCTATAGAAACTTGTTTAAAAATAGTTTTGATTCATTTTTATCAAACTTTAGCATTCTAAATACTTAAATTTCCCATCTAAGCTAGGTTCACAGGTTCCTGCACAGCTAATAGAAAAGGATATATACTTTTTATAAGCAGTTAATTGCATCCAGAGATAAGTATTTAAAACAGGTAGAATGAATTTCTCTCTGGAGGTATCAATCCTCTTTCATTAAGCAGAAAGAGTTTAGGATTATTACATTCTTAATCACCTCAAGTAAATGGCTAAATTTCAGTGGAATAAATTCTTTATTGTGACAAGGCAGAATAAAGCTCACTATAGAGCTGAGAGAATTAACTCTGCCTAAAACCAGACAGTACAGTGACCATGAGGACACTACCTTGCTGTGCCACCTCTCCAGGTTGCTTTGTTGTAATGGCACAAGTAACTCTCTATTGTTTGTGGCTGCATGCTTTAGATACATACTGAGAGTTGCGATACCCTCCCAATTCCTTTGTGGTACCAGGAATTGGATAAACTGAACTGATGTTGCCATGCATGGGCAATGGTGCTGCTCATCAGAAATCATCTGCCAGTTTCCTGCCTCCTCAGCATGCCCAGGGTAAAGGAAGGAGGCTCTCTGGCACAGTTCCACCAGACAGCATATGGTGAGTTGGATATTCATCTTCCTTTGTGGGGTTGGTCCACTACAGCACATCTCACATTAAATTAATTGCATGTAGATTGGATTGCTCCAGGGTTAAAACTTCTGAAAATTAAAATATAATTAACATGTAAATAAGTTACAAACACTCTAACTAAAATGAAAAGACTTGACAGACTACAAAAGATGAATATATTTGTCTAAACTAACAAGCTTCTCAAGTGCTGAAGCTATATTTCCTGAGAATAATAAATGAAGCATTTTAGAAATGATAAAAAGGCCTGTAATGCCTTTTTAATGCCTGTAGGTTCACAATGTCTGTTCCCTTCCAAATGGAAAGGAAAATTCTGAAAGCCTGTCTCAGTTTGGTGTTGTCATTGTCACTGGATATTTGTGTGTGTGCACGTGAAAACATCAACATACTTAGGGCTGGCTGCGAGCCAACATGTGTGTGCATATGAGATAGAGCAGAGCTTCACTCTACTGTAAAGGCACTGCTAAGGTTATCAGCCTCTCCACTTGTTCTTGTGCCTATAAATAGATGGTAACTTTTAGTTACTGTACAATCCCAACTATTAAAGAATTTCCAAAGAGGGCAGTTGGGAGTAATAGTGTGGGCAGGAACAGCAAAACCATTTTGCCAAATTGGTTTAAAGCACTAAAACACTATGTTACTAATGCTCATTCTTTCATAATTACATGTAAAAATAAAGCTCCATTATCTTTGCTTGGCCTGTAAATGTAAAAGGAAGTGCAAGCCTTCAGCTTTAGTGACCAGTTATAACAGCTGTAATCACCCTTGCATTTAAAAGAAACAAACAAGAACCCCACCCAAAACAGGCACAATGACTTTTCATGGTAACTGCTATTTTTGAGCCCTGTCTTGGCAAGAGTCTTTCTAAAACGGACATTTTTAACTTAACACAAAAAAGTGTGGTAGAAATAATCTGAGAATACAAATGGTCACTTATAAATCAAATCATAATTTCATACCGCCTACACTGCAACTCCCTTTCCAGAAAAGAGCTACCTTCTATTAATTTCCTTGGTCACTGTTGGTTCCCCTCCCCTTTTCCCTCCTAATTTAAAGAACTTTCAACATTTCATAGAGAAGACTAAGGGAAAAGTGAGCTGTTAACACTTGGGGTTCCCAATCTACTTACATCCTACTCATTCAGCTGCCCATCTGTTTTTCCCTTCACCTTCTCCCATTTGCTCTGTGCACACAGACCCAAGGCCCTTATTCTTTGAGAGCAGTAGGAGAAGGTAGGACATGTTCATCCCTACTGGGTAGCCTCTCACCTCATGCTTATCTTGTTGCAGCTCTGAAGAAATTACTTTCTTGCTAAGCTTATCTGAAGAAATTACTTTTTTCAGACAATGCTCAGATCTACAATTCACAGTCCTTTTGTGACAGCCTACAGAAACCCCATACATGCTGAACATGCATCTCTGCGATTTATCAAAAGACCATGATACAGTCAAATCTGAATGAGTTATTTTAACCCTCTCCAGATGTCTCTAATAAAGTGTCAGGTGTCTTTAGTAATTCCTGACATTATCAAACCCTAGATCCTTCTGAAATTACCTACACTACTTCTCTACTATTTCTCTGATCTTCATCAGGCCCAAGCAGGCTTCTCCTAAAAATGCAGAATGAATTCCATGTTATATCCTTGGGAATGTTTCCCATGTGAAAAGGGCTCCTTTGTGTCTTCCTGACGTGAGAGCTCCAGTGTCTCACCCTGAAGATCAGGCTTGAGCTGGACTGAGGGTAGAAATGCCTGTGCTTCTCACCTCTCTGCTTCCTCCCCTTGGTAGCTCTTATTTTGCTGTGCCAGAGGCATAGCAGAGTTGCTGAAGCCCATAGTGGTGTAAGAGTAAAGGACAGAAAGAAGGGTAAGACCCTGAGAGCAACAAATATTTGTAGCAAGTCAGACACCAGGGAAAGGAGAAGGAGACACAAGGCAAGATGGCAGCTGAGCTGTTTTTTTAACAGCAAGGGAGGGAGTCCTTGGAGTGTTTTTTATTTTAATAAACTCAGGCAGGAGTGATCACGTGATAGCAACTGATATTGCTGATCCCTGAATTTGGTAGTAGAGAATAAGAGTTTAGTCCCTGGACTGAGCTTTCTTAATGAATGTTCACCACCTGAGAAGTCTGGTATGTGTGTTTTCAGGAGGGGTCTGCTAATACCTGACTTATATTTGACACAGGAAAGGAGCTGAGACAATAAGAAGGGTGGGATTCAGTGCCTAAACATGCCCAGTAGCATTTTCTTAGATGCCTTTTGTGTATTTTATCTCGCCTCTGCTGCTTCATAAGGCTGTAGCTGCTTTTCTGTAGGTCCTGTGTTTTATTAAATAGCCCAGCGTGATGTCCCATATACTGTGTGGCACCTAAGATAGTGCTAGATACTTATGCTTGGGCACTTGAATCGCTCTCAGGGTCTCTAACCAAATAGTCTGAGGGAGAGAAGACACAGAGTCAAGATATGAAGTGTTAAATACCTGATTTCCCAGAATTTTTACTTACTTTCTTTTTTTTTTTTTAAAGTAAATTAGATTTTATAACAACATATGCTGAGAGGTCATACACTACCAGCGTGACATGCTACACTATCAATGTCTAACAGATAGACCCACCCCTGAGACAACTGAGGGTGGTCTCATCAGCCTCGAATATCACCATTCACTCCATCTGACTGCTTGTTAGGACAGAATTTATTGCTTGAAGTAAAAGTAGATCAAATTGGCAGAGTGGGGGATGTTTCCATGTTTCTGTCTGCCTTTGGGTGAAAGGGAAAAGAAGGAGTTTAATCTGTTCTCTCCTGAGCCCTGTAGTCAACTGATCATGCTGGTTCTAGTTTATGAGATTCTTCTAGAAACACTATGTCATTTTACTCAAATTCAAGGCAAAAGGAGGATTTGATTACTAAGGGTTCAGCAAATAAAATATTCTATCTAGGCCACCACCCCTTGGACACACACTTTTCTTCAGCCATGGAGACAAGATGAAGTGCACTGGCAATCCTCTTCTCTGAGAGTACTAAAATAATCAGTCTTTTGACATGAGCATGTGCATGTTCTGGTTGGTGTGCAACCAGGCAAAAAAACCCCTCAACCAAACTAAAATTTATGCCTTTTAGCTATATATTGGACACATTTTGGATGCTTTACAGGAAAGTCAGGCAGTACTGCCCTGGAAGGACTCCAGGACAGTCTATGTCCCCTCCAGCCGAAAAGCAGGATGTCATTGTTCAGTTGGCATGTAATGCAAGAGTTTAGCAAGGATTGCTAAGATATGTATCTAAGAGCTTTAAACAGCACTTCTGGAATACAACTTGGACCACATATTTGCACTGAGGCTTAGCAAGATTAGGAAACCTTTGTTTACTCTTCTATCTCTGGTGTTGGTTTTTCAGAGGGAAACACTGATACAGATAAATGTGTTTAGAATTTGAAGGAAAAAATAACAAAACTCTGCTTGCTAATGAATCTTACTCCATGTGTATAATGGGTCCCATATATCTACTGCTTATAGAAGTAATGTTTTATATAAAACAGACTTAATTTCTTATATGTTCTATTTCTTTTGCACCTTCAGATCCTGTATTTTGACACTTTTTTTTTTTTTTTCTGACAAAACTCACTTTTTAATACAAGAGACCTGCTTAAAACCACCCAAGGAGCACAATTCTGAACAGAAAGCAAGACTGCAAATCATCCTGTTAGTCCTATTTGGAAAGCAGTAAGAGTGGGTATGAAATGTAGCAAATAGCAAAATGTACCAATATCTAGAAACAGCAATAAATAAAATACTGCAAAATAGTTTAGCTACTGGTAACACAGATGTATTCTGACTTCTGCAAAGTCGAATTAGAGGGTGAGATCGATCCTTTGTGCACACATACAAAGTCAGAATATTATAGGAGTTGCTCCCAAATCAGCAAGTGTTCCATTAAGTCTCTTATATTCAGATGGATGGATTATTTTTAAAATGAGTGATGGAAAAGAATGTTCTTTTTGTCTTGTCTTTGTTTCTTATGTAAAGAAATGTCCTCTAAGAGTTTATGGTTGAAATACATGTTTTAGCATAGGCAGCCTTATGAATCACTGCAGTCTCTCCTGTGCCATGTCAGGCGGATCTGTTCCCATCAAAGAGAGTTTAACTGACATCTCAGCCTTTAGACTGTATCATTAAAGATCTTCCGGGATTTAGCTTGTCCTTCCTTGAGTGCACCATGTGTGCATGTTTGCTCGAAGGCAGAGTAAGAGGTTTTGATCTGCACTGTCTCTATTTATGATTGACTAGCAGAGATTGCATGGCCTCCCCAGGCAATCTCCTTCGTTGGATTAGACAAATAGGTATTTGGTCTAGGTTGAGTTAATCCCACCCCGAGGCAGGAAGGTGGACTACTTGACCACCTGACATCCTTTTTAGTCCTATTTTTTTCTACAATTTTCTGATTCTCTCCCGATAAGTAGGCTGCTGGGCTTTTCACACAAGGTTAGGCACTGGAAAACGATGAAGACCAAAGACTGAACCTGGAAATGTATTTAGAAGTTTAAACTTCATTTATCTCTATGTAAACTGAGATCCTAAATACTTCTATAGACAACAGACCAAGCCCTAAACTATCACCTTATACTGGGTAAAATAAAAGAGACATAAAAAGACAAAAAATAACTTAATGGTAGGATACTTTAACTCCTTGAAGATTTGTGAAAGATCCTCTTTCTAAAGGTGTCCATCCTTTGATAATTTTATGTATTGATTAGTATCTTATCAGATCCATCAGTACATAGTCTCTATATCATGATAGAGTCACCTTTTATCGAAACAAAAATTTCAGTTACTACCGAAGTTTTGATGCTGCCCAAGTTACACAAACTACCCATTACAGGTGCCTACCTTAGCCATCCATGCTACCACATCTGCTGTCTGGGTGGCTCTCAACAGTGGATAGACTAAATGACATATTATTCCCTTAAGCTTAAGTATCATAAATGCTTGCATTAAATATCTGTATCTTTTCTACTTATAGCTCCCAAACTATGATTTTTCCTTTCCGTTTAGAATCTAATACTTTCAATAAACCCAAGTAGAGGTTATCACATCCTATGTATTGGTAGATTATTTCACAGGAAATATGCCATATTTAGGACTTTTTTCTTCAGGTTTTCAAACTATTTATTTTTAATAATTAATCCTTCTTTTTCACTGATAAACTCTTAACAGTCCTCAATGATACTATATTCTATGTTTTAGCCCATGCTTCCAAATGTTGTCAAGAGATAAAGAACTTGTCCTTTTAGTACTTTGCTATAAATCATTTCATATATCCTCTAACTCTAGCTGTCACTATTAGAATTTCCTTTATTTTGTCCTTGTCATTTTGGTAAAATGATGCCATAACTCAAAAAAAGGATGCAGAAAACTCAATTATCTGAGGTAAGGTTGGACTGCAAATTGTGCAGAGGTAGACAATCTTTCCTGAACAGTACTTGCAGGCTTTGACATCTGAGTATTACAAATACAGTTTAAGGTGTACTTTATAATCTACAAAGCAGAGCTATGTCTGGCAGCAAGCTACCTGAATGATCATATTTCTACAGAATACTATTAAAGGAGTTACAACCCATTGGGTTTCCTTTGCTGTTGATTCAGAAACAGGGAGTTTCCTGAAGGACTGATTTCAGACTGAACACTGTGAATTAGCATACTTTGGACTGCTGCCAGTCCTTGAAACTGGGCCCTCCCAAGGTCACTTCACATCCACAGTCACACTGGCATGGGAAGAGATAAACATCATAGGTTGTAAGCTCTGTAAATAAAGTCCTTACCAAAGAAGCTATAATATTAAAAAAATGAAATGTTTTTAATATGAAGATTTGTGCCTTTAGAGGGATTCACGTAAATGTTCTGTGTAACATTTAAACTATTGAAATTCACTAAGCAGAAACTATATTTCAAGTATTCAGAAAAGTTAACAGTGCAATTTTACCATATATTTACAAATAACTCTTAAATAATTCAACAGTATCCAAGGCTGTCTCATGTTAAGCATGAAAAATTTCTGAGCATTTTCTCCTATTAAATATTCATGCAAAATTTGTGTATGACAAAGCCTTCACTTCTTTAGTCAAAGTATATGCTTAGGTCTTAAATTTGGTCTTACCTATAGGAATATAAAGCAGACATATTTCCAACACAATAGTGGTATTGGAGAGAATCTTAAAATAATTTAAAAATTAATTTTGAAATAAGAAATGAGTTCTTTGGATAGGCTTAAACACTAGGTGTTTAAGCAGTGCAAGTGCCCTTAGGTGTCTGCAATGCAAGTGCCCACATTTCTAATTTCTCACTGTAATTAATGAAGAAAAGTGTTTATTTTAAATTCAAGGATCATTTGACCTGTTTTTGATTCAACTTCAGGGTTAAGCAAATTCTAGGAATATTTATTGCATTGTCTCTGAAAAGAACACAAAGTGACTCTCAAACGCAGATACCTACATTCAGTTAGATGAATTCTGTTCCTTAATTCACATTATCAATTAGAGTAAATTATCAGGCCACCCAGACACAGGAAGATGAATAAAGTCTGAAAGAGCAGAAGAAGGGCATTCATGAGCTCAGTAACAGAGAAGTTACAGCATACTCAGCATATTGAGTTCTTTCAGGTAAATAGTAAGTGTGTATGCAGAACAACTCCTAAGCCTGGATTCAGGAATTGATTAGTCAGGAAGGAAGAAGTTTGCTTTAGCATGACAAAACAAGTGTGGTATGTTTTCATATATTATGACATCTTATTCTGATAGTATATCTCAGAGCCCTTCCCCTTTGTCTTGTGGGCTGGTGTAAACAGTTTAAAATCATCTTTTTTTTTTTCAAGACAAAGAAGACCTGGTTGAAAATCTCCCAGAGTTAGAGAATGCTGACTTCAGCAGATGAAAATGTTTCCTGGAGTGAATCATTTTGACTACAATGCAGCTAGGATACTAAATTTAAGATGTTCCTTTTTGCGAACTAGCATCTTCACATACCCAGGCTCTTCCTGAGATTTGTCCAAAAACAGTGGAAAGGAAAAAAAAAGCTGGTTCATTTGTTTTATTGTGTCTGTCCCTTTAGCAGGTGTTTGTAAGTTAGTCTAAGATGTAGTACTTCTTATGGCATTCATGGCAACTTTTGCTTATTTTACAATTCTAATGACAAAACATACTAGAGTATAAAGAAAAGGACAGATTTCAGTAGTATAGATTGCATTTGTAATGTCCTTTCAGTACCGTTCAATTCTGGGGAAGAGGCAACCGAAGGCTGAGGTGAGCCTGGGACAGGAATGAGCAAAAAGCAGGGGTGGAAGTCAGAAAAAGTGATGATCCGAAATCATATTATGCTATCTGAAATCGCATTATAAATCCAGTTCACCATAGGTGAAACATTAGCTCCCAAATGTCTTGGGAAGTGGTTCTTCTTTGCTTGCATTTCACAATGCTAGTGTAATGATAACTCCTTCTGATGCTTCCTTTTCCCTCCTACCTTTTCCCTCATGGGTTACTCAATTCTTGCTGCAGGGAATACACTCCAGTTACTGAGCTTTGGTGAGATGTTTTTTCTACAGTTCCTGCTCCCTCTAACTATGATGCTCAGCCTGTGTTTGTGTCTGTTATACATTATAGTTAATGAGATATTGTAGAAATTGCCAAACAGCCCACAGTTCCAGTAGCACTATATCTGTCACAGCAGGGAGAGATTATTGTCTCAATTACTCAAGAAGCAGGACAAATTATTTTCTGTTGAGATACATATTGCTGCATTTTCCAGTACATAAACCAGCTCCACTATGGTACAATGTCGATTGCAATGGAAGCATATTCACAAGTATAAAGGAAACTCAAACTTCTAACAAGAGTCAGGATGCAATATCAATGTAGTTTCAGGAATAATGTAGACAAAGATTAACTGGGGCCATTGTACTTTTATGAATGTGGAGCCAGCCTTTTTACGTGCATCCTGGTTAAACTAAACAGATAGACAGGCTTCAGCTCTGGTCTTTCCATCATTATGATGTTCCTGTTTATAAGTCTGGTTTATACAGTTTGTTAGATTTCATTTCAGTATGTTGTTGATCTAACAGATGCACTATAAATTCTGATAAACTTCCTGCTTTTTTCGCTAACAGTTGAGTAGATTTGTTGAGCTAGATGGCTGTGTAAACACCAGAAACCAGACAACACAACGTGCCCCGCCTCCCTACAGCCTCTTAGTTTACTTGGATCATCTCTAATAATAAGGCATACGNCAGTACTCCAGGTGGGATCTTACAAGACAGAGTAGAGGGGCAGAATCACCTCTCTCGACCTACTGGCCATGCCTCTTCTAATGCAGCCCGGGATACAGTTGGCTTTCTGGGCTGCACTTTCACAGAAGAGTATCCATGACAAGATAGGGTAGACTGTCCCATTCCATATTAAACACAGTTTATCAGTGGTTGTGCTTTTGTGGTGTGTAGTGGGCAATTAAGAACAATATGAAATGTGCTGTGTTTTGCCATATTTTACCAGTTACCCTCCAAAACCATTTTTACTTCTTATAGGAAATATTTACTTTGGCTACTATAATTTCAGGGCACTTCAGAATTTCTAACATATTATCCTTCTTCAAAGATTAAGTGCTATTGTTCCCACTTCATAACAGATAGCAGAAGAGATTAATAATAATAGGTCAACATTAGGCATCTAAGGTAAGTGATGTTTTCAGGTTCCTCATTGTATACAGCTGTGCACTGATAAAAGGCAACTCAGTCCTCATGTATTCAAGGATCCCATCTTTAGGATAGAAAGGATGTTCTTTTAAAGGTGTCTGTCTGTCTATTTTCATCTCTATGCTGCATCTGACCTACTCACCCAGGCTTTTCTTGTAAATGGAGATAGAGAGGCTTTCAGAGCATTATTCATCTTATTCTAAAGTAGATATCTAAGGTAGGTCAGATGAATTGCAAATTAAAGCACCTTTCTTTCCACTGATAACAAAAGGAGCCCAGAGTGATGAGCACAGAAGTACCTTCACTGTAGGCACCTGAAGTTAGGTTTAATGAGATGTTTTCATTTACTTCAGATTCAGAGCTACCCTGTGGGAGCATGCTCACTTGAAGAGGATTGATGTTTTTGTGAAGTGAAAATAAGAAAAGCTCCCAGAAGTATTTCTTTTTTCCTTTCTTTGACTTCTCTAATTTCCAGGGCTGAGGTAGGGGGACTGAATCTTCTGTCATTAGACTGGACAGTAACAGGTTCTTTTTTTCATCAGGCCCTTTGCTAGTCTAGATTTACTGGGAAGGACAGAAGGTGTCTCAAAATTGTTCTGTAGCCTGGCAGTTCAGGTATGAGAAACATTTTAAGTACTCTTTAACTGTCAAAAGCCTAAAATCCACCTCCAGTGGTTCCTGAGAAGGTGCTCTAACCACTAGCTTATTTGCACATATCAGCTGGTTTACCTCTTTCTTAAAGCAAACAGAAAAAAAAAAAGACTTGGGATCTTTATCACTCATTGTTTATCCCTCACACCTTTATATAAAAATAGTAACAACAATGAAGTCACAGTGGATGATCTATGATCTGTGACATTTTATTTTGTAGACCTCTTTTGTAGGGATTTAGTCATCTGTGTATATGCTTTGGGAGTTTTTCCACTAGATATAGACGTGTTTTGTCTTTATGTGTTTTTGGCCTCATGTTATTGCTGCCATTGTTTTACAATATTCTGAACTGGCTGGTTTCAGATCTGAGAAAGAAACATTTGCATCTCAGCTGAAAACTTCACTGCTGAGGCTGAAAAGTCCTGGTGTATTCACAGAAAAACAATATACCTAAGAAAATTCTCTAACAGTGACAGACTTAAGAAATATGATAAGTTAAAGTGATAGAAGAAATTTAGCTCCCACAAATCCAAAATATTTCCTTAGATGAAATAATATAAACTTTCTGGGGCATTTAAATGGGTTCTGAGCTAAGCTTGACTGCTCAGGGCAACAACACTGTATTGTGTTCATTCTTTACCTCTTAGCAGTCAGTAGTAAGGGACAGAAAAGCAAATCTAAACCTAGACATGTAATGGAGAGTACACATTATAGCGATTAAGGTTGTTATATAAATGAATGGCCTGAAATACTGTGTGCAGAAATGGTGACTTGGATTGTGAAGCTTTTTCTCCATTCAAATAATTTCACAGATGAGAGACCCTAAGGGGAAGGAGAATTCTCCTATAGATATATATGATATGTTTACTGCTCATTTGTACCTTCAGTGTGGGATTTAATCCATAAAGGGCTCTGAACACACTGTTTACAAGTGAAAAAAGTTATGTAGTTTCTTAAGCCTTATGAGCATATACGAAAGGCCAAGGGTTTAAACAGTAACAGGAAAATCTGCCATGTCTGGAAAGAGTGTAGTTACAAAGGTGCTTGTTTGGGTACAGGGCAATCCCAGGCTGTATTTTAACCAGCCATCCCCTATAAGGGTCCCAGAATTATTTATAGAAATACAGTAAGCATGCAAGGCCTGATGGTGAGTCAGCTTGAAAACTTCCGTGCACTATGGATCAAGCGTGTATACCAACCACCTCCCAGCTGAGTCTTTCAAATAAAGCTGCCAATTTTACTTCCCTGAATATAACTGGAAATACCATAAAAACTGCAAATACTAAGGTTATCTGACTGCAAATACTTATTTAGCTAAGGCAATTGGCAAGCTCTCTCTAGACACTGTTGTGTAGCTCCTGGTGGGGATCTTGATTTACCTGCTTAGCTACAGATTTACGTGCTGCAGCAAGAGTAATCTTTATGGTGGGTCAGGTACTGGTGGCCTCTGACCCCATCCTTCATTATTTGGTGAGTGTATGTTTGCTAATTGAGCTGTTAATGGCAAATAGCTTTTTTTAAAGCAAGGAAGTTTTACAGCTAACTGCTTTTAAGAGTGGGGAAGGTAGCTGCACATTGTGTGTTCTGTCATTAAGTGGGTCCAGAAACTCTTACTGAAAAACATTGTTTTCTCTCTCTATTTTGTGCCCATTTGGCCAAATGTATTCCCACTGGAGCACCTTTGATTTCAGTGGACTTGTCAGGGGCGAGTTTGGCTTTCCAAGTCACGTAATACAGGAACATCACAATGGTGGGCAATGTTTTGAAACTGATAGTTAACTATTTTTACTTTCTTGAAAACAAGGCACTCAGAAATCTCAAAGGTCTCAGCACCAGCCTTTGAACATGCTGCAACACCTGCACTTTGGATTTCATTCCATAACAGAGCATTAAAGAGAGCTGCATCGCATGCAAGCCTGAGGATGTTTAAGAAAAGATTTGGCTTCTTCAGGAATATAAGTACACATGAAGTGACAGAACATGTGCAAGCACATTTAAAAATATTTTTTAAAAATAGGAGTCCCTGGAGCAAATAGGTTTAGAACTTTTGAATCTCCAATAACCTGAAGTGGCATTTATCACACATGATTTTGCAAGTCTAGGAGTTAAGCATCTACTCCAAGCCAAGAATTTAAGCTTCATGAAAGCAGGGACGGAAGCACTTCTCAAACATCTTTCACAGGATGAGATGCCTCTAACACCTGTGTCCCTTCACTGATTATAAGAGGAGTCTATGGCATGCTGTCTGTCTGGCAGTTGTCGAAATTTCTTCATTTCTAATATCAAGACAGCAATAAATGATTCAGATCTCCTCCTCCTGGGGCTGATAGACCCTGGTTTAACATACTGTTAATGGAGAAAATAAGCTACAAGGTCTAAGTCAGACACTGATAAACAGCCCAAACACAGTCTTTGTATGTGCAAAGTGATGCTGAATGACACAGAACACTGGCTTCATACGAGGTTATTAAATGTATATTTGAAAGATTGTCTCCTTACTGAAATGACATAAACTCATTTTATTCCAAAATTTAAGTTAAAAAGGGAAATGGACCAGAGCATCTTTCAGCATAGGCAGACACATACATATTGAGGGGGAAAATCTGAAACTGCCTTTTCCAAAATTTGGGGTTCTGTTTAAGGGCAGCCAGTTGCCATGTCCCAACTCTGTGGTGAGTACATGGTGGCCCCTTTCTCTGAGAGTCTTATGCCCCAGCAATGCTGCAAATACCTTTCTCCAAACACAAACCCTAGCCGTTTTCTGACTTCCAGTTAATGTCTATGTCACTTGAAAGATGAAGTTAGGCACCAAGTAGTTATCTGTGCCTTCAAAAATCTTCCCTCTAAAATTAGTTGTAAGCTGAAATTGGGATTCTTACTTCTTAAACGTTGGGTTTAATCTGTGATGAATACCTTTTGCACTATTGGTAAGATAAAATCACTTTGATCCAGAGGTTTTATAGTTGTTGCTCCAGAATAGCTGCTATTTCATAGTACATGTTGACAGTAATTGATGGTTTATTTGAGTGTGAATAAAAGTCTGTAGAATTGGTTTGAAACAAACTTACAGATATGCCTGGAGTTCAACCTGCAACATTACAAATGCTTAATTTTCATAGGTATGCAAGTGAAACAGACGCCTACATCCATATGACTCGCACATTAACAAAATACTCATCTGTCATATTTTAAGCTGCCTGTGATTCTTATCTTGGAAAAACTCATTGAGGACAATATGAGGTTTGTTTGAGTGGAAGTCACAGTGTCAGACCCAGAAGGTCTGTGTATCTACCCAAGTTGTGTGCAAAATGGGAGTACAGTTAACACTGGCTAATTTAGGGAAACGTCCATGGAGAAAAGAAACATAGTAAGTCAGCGGTTGACCTCACTACCTGGATATGAAAAGGGAGGGGGGATGCTGGTTCTTGTCCTCTTCACAATCTTAAGGCTTAGTTCTCACTTACTTTCCAGCCTGTGGCTGTCTAACATAAAGGCCAGTAGTTTATAGTCACAGGAAAATGTGTATTTGGCAGTGATACTGTTTGAATCCTAATATGATGAAACTGCCTGTGTGGGGTGGTTTTGTTATGACAACTGAAGCTACGAAGATTAGGAAAAATTTCTCTTGTAAAGCGGGAGAGAAAAAATTACAGTGAAGGGCATCTTAAGTGCTTAAACAACAGTTTCTTTAGCCTTTGATATGCAACTTTAATAGTTATCCAAGGTCAACACAGAGATGGCAGGATCATCCTTCAAAAGAACTTGCTTCATTTTATGACACATACCATAGTGTCCTGAATCACTAAAAACACTCAATTTGGGGATACCTGACAGCTTGTTTGACTGAAATTCTGGATCTAGTTTAACAATCTTTGTCATGGAACATGACTGTATACTATATAAAATGTGCAGTATGTCATGTTTATAGTATAGGTGTATATAAAAAATATTTAGTTGATAGAAAAGAGAAGAGTTCTGTTAATAGGCAAAAATCAACATCTTGGCTCAGATAAATTCAAATAATTCTAAATATTATCACTAAATACAACTCTGTCAGCTGCAGAATTACTGCACTGTTATTAACAATTCAACTTGCAAAGAGACAAACATACCTCCTTCCATAAGACCAGCAGTCATCCAAAATGCATTAAAAATATAGTAACATACATATTGCTGCAATTGTTTTTCAACATCGCACTCATGTTATAAAAGCCTCTTGACCACTCCTCTAGAGGAAATGGATTGGCTTTTTGAATGAGCTGCCTTAATGTGGTGTGAGTACTTGGTGCAATAGTTACTGAATTGATCATTCAGCTAAACATGAAACATAAGCAGAAAGTTACTAACCATTGTAACCCATGATGGAAGAAGATCATCCCCCAAATGAAATTTCAGCATGCACAGCTTCATTCTATAGGAACTGACCAACTTCTCTCTCAAGTTACTTCATCAACTTATCACGAGAAATTTAATTTTGGGCAAATATTCTTAATTCTCTCTTTCTATGGCAGGCCAGAAGATAAGATAGGCTTATGTGGTCAAAGGCTTCTCTATTTTTTCCCAATAATTTTTATTAAATCTATATAAAGATATTACCTTTATGTACAAGTGTTTTTTTGATTAATTAAGGGGGTAACATGTAAATCATAAAAGCCAGAACACCACCACTACCAGTCAAAGACACTAAACTGTAGCCAGTAGAGAGCAATTGACTACTCCAAAAAGTTTCACCTCAGCCACCTCTAACATCTGTGCTAGAATGAAATGAATTTCAGAAAGAATCACAGAATCACAGCAGGTTAGGGATTGGAAGGGACCTCAAAAGATCACCTAGTCCAACCCCCCTGTCAGAGCAGGATCACCTAAATCAGGTCACACAGGAACATGTGATGAGGCTTGTGATTCTGTGACTCTGATTCTGTGATTAAATGCTCAAAGTCAACAGGCACATTCAAGACAGAAGACAGTCAGAGACAGCTGTGTACTTTTGACAGATTTCTTTGAGATCTGGTACTGCCAGCATCATACCTTGAGAAGATGTTTTTCTGTTTAGCAGTATTTCAATACAGTCAGCAGCTAAACATACTTACTGCAGAGATTGTAAACTTTATAGTGGTCTGCATGTTTGGTGCCCAAAAATCGTGCAACTTCCTAAAGCAATAACAAGATACAAGTTCAGAGTGGTTAGTACTTTATTAATTTCCATCACCACCTCATCCTCCATCACCTAAGTGGAGTCAGCAAGTGCATTCATCAGCAGCCCTTAGGCAGCAGGCCCAGTTTGACCTCCTACTTTTTAAACTCCTAGTTCTTAATACTGAAATCAAACACTTGGATGCATAAACAACTCCGTCATGGAAACCAAAATTTGATTCTCTCTCACTTTCTATCCAGATAAGAACCTTGCGCCATCAGCTGAATAACCTTAACTCTAGCATCAGCCAAGTGACACCTGCTCTTTCAGCCACTGATGTTTCCCACAGATGACACTAACAGGATGCCTGTATTGCAAACGTCAAAATGCACACAAGCCACAGTGCAAACCAGTGTTACTGAGAGGCCATTATTCATCCTTTGTGAAAGCACAAGAACAAGGAGAGAGATGAAGAGAAATAAACCTTTGTTGCAATTTTTTGTAACAACAAGCATGTGTTACCAGAAAAAAACCCAAACCAACGTCCATGTGTCCTAACAAGAAAATGTGTATTTGTAGGGTATTTATGGCACAGGAGGAGTTAAATAACTCAGCCTGGATTTGATCTCTTATCCACAAAGTAGCTTCCATTCTGTTTTCTTTTTCAAATAAAGTGGTGTCAGGAATGTTTCCCTACTTATTTCATGAATAAAATATATAAGCACTTGACTGTACTGGAACTTCAGTGATTTGTAATTAAAACAGATCAATATAAACTAGAGTAGAAAACCAGTATAGACATAGTTTAAAGTTTAAAATCATAAAAATTTTAAAAATGGCACTTCAGATACCTGTATAAACATAGATGTGACTGTGTTGACCCCCACCAACTACTAAGTATTTACCTGTAAGTAATAAATGTCTTACCAATAAAATTCCCTGTTGATACATGATTTCAGTTATAATTTACATAAATACAGTCTACCACAATACATATCCATACCAACATGTGCCTATGCTGGATTGCACATTGAAGTGAACTTGTCATTGTCACTGGTGACAGCATTTGGCCAGTTCCTGTCAAGAACATTCCAACCACTCACCAATTTCACCCAAGGGAAAGCTGAGAGAGGACTCAAAAAGTCTAGGTCTTTAAATATTTTTTGAAAACAGGTATGTTGCTTATAGTGTCTTTTTTGTTGCCTTCATTACATACTAAAGAACATGAGTGTGTGCCAGTGTGCATTTAAAAGTAACATTACAAATTCCATAATCACAGTAAAATAACTTCAAGGAGTTCAAACACAAGACATAAACCATGAGTAAGGAAGTTTGATGGAACTACTTATTTACACTAGCAAATTACCAAGTCTTTTCTCATTGTTAATAGGAGATCAAGCAGTTGTATTTTGGCTTTGAAACAAAAAGAGTGATCAAAAGGCAGAGGAGAAAAAAATTAAAAGGAAAGCGCATTGCTTCTGGTGAGATCTAAAGTGGGAAGGAGCCTGAAGAAGGTTTACTTGAAAAGTAGGTTTTCAAAGAGCTACGGTTAAAATAGTGCTAGAGACCTGGAGGGTGGGCAGGGTGCCAGTGCTAGGCAGGTGAAAACAATTACTGGGGCAGCAGCACAAGAAACATCATAAGGTACTAAGAAAAAAAATCTAAGAAGAGCTTTAGAAACATGAAGTGTGATTCTGCACTGAGTTTTGGAGTGAATGTTGGCTGGGTCATGTGGTCACATTTACTAAAGGTACATGAAATGTAGAAACCAGCATTATACTCATCCCGGCATCAACACAAAACAATTTTGAGAACAGACTGTATCAAAGTTGCACTAGTCAAGGAATGAAACCCTAGCCTGACAAGAGCCAGCGAAGTTTCTTCACACTATGAGGGAAGGATTTACCTGAGGCAAAGGGAAATAAAACTATGGATGCAAGATTTAGTGCTGCTGGACTTTTCAGGAACATATCTGCCTGCATGACAAGAGATGTTTGGACTGCAACAGAAGTCATGAAAGAAATGGAGAACAGGCTCAAGACAATGCCATATGTACAGAGTGTGATGACAAAGAAGACATCTCAGGAAGAAGAGAGATGATTCTTGAGTCATTTTTTTGCCTCTTGCAATACTTGACAGAAAAACGATGACTGAAAGTTCCAGTTTAGCAATACTCCTGCATATACCCAGGCAAAAAGCTATACCTGATATTTTATAAATAGCCACTTGAGTAATAATTTATTAATGAGATAAGAGGAGAAAAAAGTGGAAGGAGCTTTGGAAAAAAATGGAAGCAACAGAAAGGCTGTCGGTTAAGTACAGCTACACACACAGGGAGCTGAGACACTCGCATCTGGCTAATTTAACATTTTCAAATTTTTACTCTTTCAGCAGACTATTTATAAAGGATTGGTCTTTGTACAACAAATCACCTCTCACATTGTGAATGGATGTACAGTATACCTTGCTTTTACACAGAATTCAGAATAGAACTGCAATAACAAAATTCCTTGTACAACCAATTAGAGTCCAAATGCTCCCATGAATCTCATTTGCTCCTTACATCCTCTCCCACCACTCTCCTAATTTCCTTGGCAAGATAGTTAATGTACATTGGCAAGAGATGGCACAACTTTTTGCACATGTAAGTTATTAAATACTCCTGCTATCTCTTTGAAAAATGTTTAAAACCCCTGACATTTGTATGTCATATTTAGTCTCCTTTCCCACTACTTAATCAACAAAATTATTTCATTTTTACTGATTTATTTGAAAAGCATCTCTGGAATTAATCTCATCATTTAGTACAAAAACTTCTATGAAAACTTCTACTTACATTAATGTAATAAAAATCAGGCTTTGCTACCATTGTGATGTTAAGATTATACTATATCAACAGAGGGCAGTCTTTCATAACTATAAATTTATACATAGACTTGGTGAACAGTAAACTTGTGTCTTTACAGGAACTGCGAGTTGGGTAGGTTTCAATAAGGAATATAAATCTGTGATCTGTCATCAAAAGCAGAAGCCAGATGCCCTCAGGAAGGGTTGCATTTAAACAAAGAATAGATTTCCATCATTTTTAAATAAACAAATACCTTCAAATCTAGATTTATTGTGCTGAACCTCACAGGTAAATTATTCCAGAAGAATTATTCATCATTTCAGAAATTATTCATCACCAGATTTCCATGAGCACACTTTTATTTATTAATACTCTGTTAAATGAGCAGGTCTTCTTTGTCTTAAAAGTTTTCTGCTTCTACTCAGAAGTAGGGTGCAGTAGCGTAGCAGAGATGCAAGCTTTCATGCAAGGATATGTATACTCTATTTTTGCTTGGTCAAATACCAGTTACTTTATTCACAAAAAAAACTATTTTAAAAGATCAATGAACTTTTTACTGGGCCCAATTCTGATTTGTTACACTGACTTTTAGAGACAAGTGGTAGCAAAATGCTTTGGATTTACAGCTATGGCATTAGACAAGAATTTAGCCAGGACGAATTTACTTTTAAGTACAATTTGAACATAAGTTTTGGCACAAGCCAGACAGTTGGAAAGCCAAGGAAAATCCTTTCAAAATTTTTATCAACTCTATAATCTGGAGTAGTTTTTATTTTATGTTGTGCTGTAAAAAGAAAAAAACCCCTGAAACCCACGTCTTGCACTTCATACTTGGACAAGAGCTCATTGACCTGTTTTGACAAGACAGCAACTGCTAAAAATAAAGATGACTTTGGCTGTTTGTACATGGAGATTTACTACTTGATGACGGAGATAACAGAGATCAAAGAACCTGACCCTGTATCCACTGAAAAGAAGAAATTTCTGTATCAGACGTGGGTCAATTCCATTCCTTCACTACTTTTGTCTTTTTTCAGTTCTTAACTGAAATCTCTCAAAAAATTATGTTGGAATGCCCTTCTCCATTCATTTTCAACACAGGTATTTCAAAGGCTATTCCTTCATCTACCAGATTCCTCTAACTCTCTTCACCAATTGAAAAGAAATGTCCCAGATACAATCTCTTGATAAACATCACAACAAATTTTGGACTGACTCTAACAGAGAAGAGATTGCTCTGTTACAAACATGGTTCAAAACACATCATCACTAATGAGAAAATATTTTAAAGGCACATGTTTACCTATTATTCCTAACAGCGTATGAATATTAAAAACTGAAAAAAATATAGTGCAATTTTTATTAGATACCTTTTTTCTTCTGCTAGAACAACAAATAAAAAAGCTAGATGCTATTTGTACATGATTAATTATCTTTTTTCACTAAGGCTTTCTACACACACATGCATATATGACATCCCTTCAAATCACCCAGGTGCTACCTCAAATTTCTGTGGTCATTTAACATTGGTTGCTTGTTTGTTTTTTGTTTTTTTTTAAAATTGTTTTAAAAGAGACACTTTGCTTTAAAAAAGGACTTGACATTAGGCCATTATATGTGGGATATTCCAATCACTCCATCCCAAATCTTGTCACCTCTGACAAGAAGAGATAATTAACACCATGTTTGTGAAACTATGGGAGATCTTTGGTCCTGGGATTCAGCTTTTTTCTACTGAACTATCTTCAGGCTTAGAAACAGGACAATAGCTTTCTGAAATCCAGGGTGAATGCCTCATAAGGGTAGGTTTTTTGTATTAGCGTTCCTTAACTTACTAGATATCTAACTACTAGAATTACCATCTCCTGCAGCAGCATCCAAGTCTATAATTCAGCATATATGTGTTTAACAAAATAGCTTTCAGCAGTTTTCCACAGGTATGTCAATAATAGAATATAAAAGTATCTCACAAACTACAGTAATCCAGTATTGTAGAACACTGGTGTCCCCTTACTTCAAACCAAGCTGAATTATTTGTTGGAATGAATATTTAAATGTAAACATGGCTGCCTGTGTCCACACCTGTAATTTCAAATTCAAGTTCTCCATACAGAAAACAAGATCACATGCCATAATATTGCTATACCACTGAAGGATAACTTCAAAGATTATTTTAAAAGAAGGCATCACAAATTTGCAGAAAATCATTTCCAAACAGCCTTGGGTCATCTTTGAATCTGCCCCTCCTTAGTATTTTTTTCTTTTCTGCTGTTGTAAACCTTTTTATAAATCAAATTGTGGATCACATTTCATTAACAGGAAAGAATTTTAGCAGCTGTAAGAGAAGATGAATAAAAAGTCAGAGCTTGCCATTAGGAATATTAAAAAGCAAGTAATTCCTGCACGCTCAGGCTCATTGATACGCTTTTAACTGCAGACACAAGATGGCAGAAATACTGTGAAACTTTTATTCACCCACTGCTGTGACTGGATACCTCCGAGGAACGAAAGTGGGTATAACTGATGTGTTCTGCCCTGGAGATATTGATCAGTTTCCCGCCCGGCGCGCCTTCCCCCGCCACCCCGAGGCGCTTCCCCTCGCATTACCGGCCCCTCAGGACCTTCGTCTCCCCCATCCCCCGTTAACCCGTCTCGGCTCCCGGGCCGCCGCCGTTACCGCTGCCGCTGTCGCCCCGCGCCCTGAGGGGAAGGGAAACCCCGAGCCCTCCCCGGCGGCGACGCGGGGACAGCCCCACTCTAAATTCTGCCCCGGAGACCGGGATTTAAGGGGAGAGGGGGAAGCTCGGTCCAGCGGAGGCGGGGAGCGGCCGCGCCCTCCCGCGGCTGCAGAGGTGCGCTCTTCCGCTGCGGGCAAGCGGCACCGCCCTCCCCCCGACTCGGGGGCTCCGGGTGGCCAGCGGCGGGTGCCGGCAAGGCGATCGGTGGCGGCAGGGAGATCCGTGCCGCCCGGCTCCCGCACTGCCAGGGCTGGGCCCGCCGTTCCTCAGCGCCTCCTCCTCAACAACCTGTCGAGGGGCCGGGGAAGGAAAGAAGGCAGGGGGAGGCTCTCCCCACCAGCGATAGCTTGCCAGATTGGCAGGCTGCTCTGCCCAATCGTGCCACACGGCCTCGCCCCCCACGGGTGCCTATTGGCCATTCCGGGGCTCGGGGCGGGGCTTCACGGCTCGCGGGGCTCCCCTCCGGAGCGGGGCGCGCTCCCTTCAGAGCGCAGTGTGTGCTGGCGGAGGGGCCGCACCGGCGGCAGGAGCGCAGCCGCCGCTGCCGGGAGTTCCCGGCGCTTCGCTCCGCCAGCCAGAACGATGCAGGATCTCCCTGCCGCGCTACGGCGGCTGCCGGCCGGCTTGCTGCTGCTGGCTGGCTGTGTCTGGGTGGGCGCTCCGGAGCCGCCGCCCGGCAGCGCTGCGGTCTCCTCGCCCTGGGCGCCGGAGGCGGCCCCCGTCGTGGTGGCCAACCGCGGGCTGCGGGTGCCGCTGGGCCGCTCCGCCTGGCTGGACCCCACGCGGGACCTGGTGCTGCAGGTGCAGCCGGGGGACCGGTGCCACATCACCGTGCTGGACGAGGACCCGCTGTGGCAGCGCCCGGGCCGCCTGAGCCCCAGGCGCTTCCCCTGCGACTTCGGGGCCCGTGAGGTGCAGTACTCCCACCTGGGCGGCCGCAGCCCCGCTCGCGACCGCGTCCGCCTGCAGCTGCGCTACGACTCGCCGAGCCGCGCCCTGGTGCTGCCCCTGGTGCTGGAGGTGGAGGTGCTCTTCACCCAGCTGGAAATCGTCACCCGCAACCTGCCCCTCACCGTGGAGCGCCTGCGGGGCACCAGCAACCCTCTGGACGCCCGCAGCCTGGAGTTCGCCTTCGAGCCGGGCCGGCAGCGCTGCCGGGTGGGCCTGTTGCCGTCGCTGGCCGGGCTGCCCCGTTACGGAGAGATCCTCAACTACTCCCCGGCGGCGGCGCTGGCGGCCGCGGGTGCGGAGGAGGCGGGGGGCGGCCCAGCCCCCGCCTCCATGTGGGACTGCGAGGAGTTCCTGCGGTTGGGGCTGCGCTACCGGCACACAGCAGCCGGCGGCTCCCCCAACCGCGACCTGGTGCCGCTGGTGGCAGAGCTGCGGGAGGCGGCGGGCGGCGGGGCGCTGCTGAAGCGCGAGTACTTCCAGGTGCTGGTGCGGATCCGGGCCGGGACTGAGAACGTGGCCCCCAAACCCAGCTTCTTGGCCATGCTCATGATGGAGGTGGACCAGTTTGTCCTCACCGCCCTCACGCCTGACATGCTGGCAGCTGAGGATGTGGAGTCACCACCAGACGTGCTGCTCTTCAACATCACCTCTCCCTTTGGCCCTGGCCAGGGCCACATGGTCAGCACAGATGATCGGAGCTTGCCTGTCTCCTCTTTCAGCCAGAGGGATGTGAGGGAGCTGCGCATTGCTTATCAGCCACCCGTGGAGGACTCGGATCGGGAGCGGCTCTTTGAGCTCGAGCTGGAGGTGTTGGATCCAGAGGGTGCTGCCTCAGAGCCCTTCACCTTTGTGATTGTGGTGAAGCCTATGAACACCCTGGCACCTGTGGTGACCCGCAACACTGGCCTCGTGCTCTATGAGGGGCAGTCGCGACCTCTTTCAGCCCCCGGTCCCAGCCCCAACTTGGTGATCAGTGATGAGGATGACCTTGAGCAGGTGCGGGTGAGTGTGGTGGCAGGGCTGAGGCACGGCCACCTCACTCTCCTGGAGGACACCCCAATACCTGCTGCCCCTCGTAAACACTTCACAGTGGCTGAGCTGGCAGCAGGCCGGGTCATTTACCAACATGATGGCAGTGAATCTCCACTCAGTGACAACCTGGTGCTGCGGCTGGAAGATGGTGGCTCTCGCCACCGTGTTGAGTTCCTTTTCCCCATTACCCTGGTGCCCACTGATGACCAGCCGCCCCTACTCAATGCTAACACAGGGCTGGCCATGGCTGAGGGTGAAACAGTACCCATCACCACTCGTGCGCTTAGTGCCACTGACATTGACTCGCAGGATGCCATCCTGCTCTTCACAGTGGAGTCTGGCCCCACTGCTGGGCAGCTCCTCCTCCGTCAAGCACAACCACCTCCTGGCTGGGAAGAGGAGGAAGAAGATGAGGGCTTTTCTTGGAGGAGGGTGCTGGGTTTAGCAGGGAGCTACGTAATCTATGAAAAGCCAGTGAGAGAGTGGCTGCAGCAGGACATTGTGGAAGGGCGTCTCTATTACCACCACTTCGGGCCTCACAGGCCTGGCCCTGGGGTTGTGTTGGACCAGTTTGTCTTTAGAGTCCAGGATGACAATGACCCACCCAACCGCTCTGGACCACAAACTTTTGTGATCCGCGTACATCCGGTAGACAGATTAGCCCCAGAGCTGCACAGTAGCAGCAGCCTGCACTTAATAGTTGCAGAACAGCAGGTGACTCCATTGCGGAGAAAGCACTTGTGTTACACAGATCAGGATTCAGGGGACCGTGAACTACACTACACAGTAACCCAGCCCCCCACTGACACAGACACTAACCACCCTCCCGACGTATATGGAGCCCGCCTTGGATCCCTCGTGCTGACTGAGGATCACTCTGTCGAAGTTACCCACTTCACCCAAGCCCAGATCAATCATCACAAGATCTCATACCGACCCCCACAGGAAGAACTGGGGGTGGCTCCTCATTTGATTCAGTTTCAGTATCAAGTGCAAGATGCAGCTGGCAATGCAGCTGAAGGGACTTTCACAATCTACCTACAGCCTGTGGATAACCAGCCCCCTGAAATCACTAATACTGGCTTCACTTTGTCTGAGGGAGGTCGCCATGTTCTTAGTCCAACTGAGCTGGATGCCAGTGACACGGACACTGAACGTGCTCATCTCAGATTTATCCTGACCCAGGCTCCTCGGTATGGCCAGTTGCAGCTTTCTGGGTATACTTTGATTCCAGGGGGTGTCTTTGGCCTGGAGGACATCAGTCAAGGGAGGGTGGTGTATGTGCACAGTGGAGCTGAGACAAACAGTGATGCCTGCAGGCTTGATGTGAGTGATGGGGTTCATTTTGTGCCCATCACACTGAAAATGAATGTGCATCCAGTTGATGATGAGGTTCCTACGCTCCGGTTGCCCCCAGGCACTCTTGGTTCCTACCTGGATGTGCTGGAGAATGGTGCTGCTGAAATCACTGCTAATGTCATTCAGGGCACAGATGAGGATACAGATGACTTAATGTTGACCTTCATTGTAGAGGATCCTCCTCAGCATGGGAATATCCTGGTCCAAGGGGTGCCTGCAGAGAGATTTTCCCAGAGAGATCTGCTGGATGGTGCTGTGGTATATGCTCATACTGGTGGTGAAATAGGCCTTCTGCCCAAAGAAGATACCTTCAACCTCACCTTGTCTGACCTGTCTGGGGAATGGAGTGTCAGGGGCAATGTTGTTCAAGGAGTCTCAGTCTTGGTGACCATTCTGCCCGTTGACAGTCAAGCCCCAGAGATTTTTGTGGGGGAGCGGTTCATGGTAACAGAAGGTAGCAAGCTGGTCATTACTCCTTCTCACCTCAGGGCTGAAGATGTGGATACTCCTAGTGATGATTTACTCTGCACTATTGTTGCTCAGCCCACATCTGGGTATGTAGAGAACATCTCTCCAGCCCCAGGATCTGAAAAATCCAGAGCAGGTATAGCTATAAGTGCTTTCACCTTGAAAGACCTCCGTCAAGGACATATTTTTTATGTCCAAAGTATACATAAGGGTGTAGAGCCTGTTGAAGACCGATTTGCTTTCCGCTGTTCTGATGGCATTAACTTTTCCCAAAGGCACTTTTTTCCCATTGTCATTATGCCAATCAATGATGAAGAGCCTGAAATCTTTATGCGAGAGTTTGTTGTGATGGAAGGCATGAGCCTGGTTATTGATACTCCCATTCTCAATGCAGTTGATGCAGACATCCCTGCTGATAAATTAATGTTCACAATCACCAGGCTTCCCAGGCATGGCCACATTGTGAACCAGCTGGTCAATGGAACTGTCCTAGTGGAGAGCTTCACCTTGGATCAGATAACAGAGAGCTCCAACATACTCTACGAACATGATGACTCTGAGACAAAGGAGGACAGTTTTGAGGTGAAACTCACAGATGGTAAACATACCATTAGGAAAACAGTACTCATCATGGTTATTCCTGTAGATGATGAGACGCCAAGAATGGCCATCAATGATGGTTTGGAGATTGAAATAGGGGAAACTAAAACTATTCATAACAGAATATTGAAGGCCACTGACCTGGATTCTGAAGACAAAACCTTGACATACATTATAAGATATGGACCAGGACAAGGGCTCTTGCAGAGAATAAAGCCTTCAGGTGGAGTTGAGAATATCACCCTGGGGATGAACTTCACCCAAGATGAAGTGGATAGAAACTTAATTCAGTATAAGCATTTTGGCCAAGAAGGAGTTCGTGATCTTATCAAGTTTGATGTGACAGATGGAATAAATCCTCTTATTGACCGCTACTTTTATGTGACAATAGGTAGCATTGATATTGTCTTCCCAGATGTAGTCAGCAAAGGAGTTTCTTTGAAGGAAGGAGGGAAGGTGACCCTTACTACTGATTTGCTTAGCACCAGTGATCTGAATAGTCCAGATGAGAACTTAGTTTTCACTATTACGAGAGCACCTGTTCGTGGTCATCTTGAATGCACAGATCAGCCTGGGGTACCCATCTCCACTTTTACTCAACTCCTACTAGCAGGCAATAAAGTCTATTACATTCACACTTCAGAAGATGAGGTGAAAATGGACAGCTTTGAATTCAAGGTGACTGATGGCTATAACCCTGTATTTCGTACTTTCAGAATTTCTATCAGTGATGTGGACAATAAGAAACCTGTCGTCACAATCCATAACCTGGTGGTGAGTGAAAATGAGTACAAACTGATAACCCCATTTGAACTGACTGCAGAAGACAGAGATACACCTGACACACTGCTAAAATTTATCATCATTCAAATACCAGTCCATGGCCAGATCATGTTCAATAACTCCAAACCAGTTACCACCTTCACTAAACAAGATCTGAATGAAAATCTAATCAGCTACAAACATGATGGCACAGAGTCAGTTGAGGATAGCTTCTCTTTCACTGTAACAGATGGCACTCATACGGATTTCTATGTCTTCCCTAACACCGTGTTTGAAACAAGGAAACCTCAGACGATGAAGATTCGAATAATGGCTGTGGACAACAGTGTACCTCAAGTTGTAATAAACAAGGGTGCTCAGACGCTCCGTATTCTGGCCACAGGTCACATCGGGTTTCTGATTACCAACAAGGTGCTCAAAGTGGAAGACAGGGACAGTTTACATGTTACTATTAAGATCAGAATTACAGAGGGTCCACGCCATGGTTTCCTGATCCACCTGGGGAAAGGCAACCATAGCATCAGCCAGTTCACTCAAGGTATTGCAGTACTCCATGCTCTCTTTAGGTCACTGGAAACATTCTTTTCCATGCTAAACTCTATAATAATTGATGGGAGAAACTTTCTAACAGTGAGCTTATGTATAATGGCTATGTTGTTTTTTATTTCTTTTATATTTGTTTATTTTGTTTATTATTTATTGCATCTGCGAGAGCTTTACATAGGAAAGGGAGTCTACTGGGTAAGCACTGAATAAAGGAGCATCTTTGCTTTGGAGAGCTTACAGTCCAAATAACTGTGTTTTGGACCTTCTATAAATGATAGAAATGTGGATAACAGAATTGGGCTGTATGTGGTTCCGGATCTTTATAGAGGCCGAGTGCCTTCTTTAAACAGTTTTATTTAGAAAATGCTACAGGAGTGACCAAGCTATTATTAATGGGTTGTCATACCATGGCCAGGGTATCAGTTGCTATACAGTCTTGAGTGCGCTTATCTGTAAAAGCAAAACCATTTCCCAAACATGGGGAAATAATATGAGTGCATTTGTTGTCTTAATTACACAAATCTTAACCACCAAGTGTTTGTGGTAAATTAAAAGGTAATGTAAATGTCTTAAAATTATGTCAGTGGTACTTAATTTTTACATGGAACTGAAATGCTAGGTGGTATAAATAGGATGAAAACCACATGTGCCATATGTTCTGAAATAAAGCCTCAGCTCAAGGCTATGAAGTAACTTTAACTGAAAGGGGAGCATTAGCTATTCTCCAGAAAATTTTCCATGTTACATTGCAGTGAGACAATAGGTGGTTAATGGTTTTTTGGAACCTCTTGCAGCTGTGGAGTGAGCAGACAGCACAACAGCATGGAGATTCAAGGTTAATGGGGTAAAAAAAGCTGTGTAGGTGGTAAGCCTAGAGATCAACACTTGTAGTTTGCTGTATTTCATTTCACAGAGCCCATACTGACGTGTATGCCATATTACAGTCTTGGCTGTAGTGATGTTCTTGTCAAATATACCAAATCTTGCAAACAGGCCTGACAAACTTTTTAATGGCTGGGGTGCCCCAAGTTTTGCAGTGTTGGTGAAAAAAGGAGGATGAGGAGGGACCAAACCATATCTAAGCTGTCGGAACCACCACAGCTCCTTAAATGAAAGTCTTCAGTAGTAAACTCTGAGTAGTATTAAGAGTATTATTGTCAGAAAGGTGAGAAACAGAAGAGAATGGGAGTGAGGAAATAAATAGATTTTCACTTTTTTTAGTGGTTTTTGTCTTACATCAGAGAATGTAGAAATACTGAGTTGGTGTTCCTTGAAAGCAGACCACTGCCTAGCACAGTGATATCCCATTTTTTCGAGGAGGGGAGGCACTCAGGGTAGGTATGTATTGCATTCTCTCTTGTGCCATGTGGCTAGATTTGTCAGATGACTAAAATCAAGTTGCTGCTTGCCTTTCAGTTGGCAGTCCTACCGTATGGCATGCTCAGTGGTCTTCACACAGGCTTTCTTAATATCCTGGGGCAGCCAGAGCTGGCTGAGAAGCATGCAGCCCTTAGGAAAAGTTGGTTTTAAAGCTAATGAGGATGCCCAGAAAGTGATATAACTTCACAGGTTGCCTGTCAGTACTGGCACAAGCACTCTAATTTCTGTTGAGTTGTTGAGTGTTTTTAAGAAATACATGTTTCTTCAATAATTTTGTTCTTTGGCCTCTATGAACAAATACCTCCTGAACACCTGTATTATTTCTGTGGTATCTCTCTTCTCAAGTTCCTGAATGCTTTTTACAATGGTTTGTATTTTGTGAAGCAAACACATAAAAATGTCTTATGAATGTAGGGCCAAGCACTTGAGGGAGAAGAGGTGTCTGGAAAGACTATGTAAAAGGCAGAAAGCATCAAGCTCACAGAGGGATGATACATCTGCTGAGGACAGGGGAAGAGAACTTGTTGGAAGTCATAGAATAAATTGAGAGTGAAAGTCGGAAATGAAGGGACACTGCCTTTTCCTTTCCTTTTTCCTCAGATGGCCTCTTGTCTTTAGGTGCTTTGGGTATGGGAGAGATTGTGGGTGGCAGGGAGACAGTTCTGAGAAGTAATGTGGAGACTCAGAGGTCTTATATAGACCAATCTACATACTCAAAACTGTGTCTGGTTCACCGTTGTCTCTCACCTTATGGACCACTACCAGTAATGTGCAAAGCACTGTCAAATCCCAAGTAATGAGTTTATGCATATTTCATGCTTGTTCTGTACTGAGACAAATAATTATCTAGTGTTCAGGGCAGGAGTAAACAAGACCCTCTTTTGTCATATTCTTAATGATCTTAGTGTAACTGCAGATTTTGCCACCAGCCATAAGTAGTAGTTTTGACTTTGAGATGCTTCTGTGTTGACTGTTGGACCTGCTGTTACACACTCTCTTTTCGTGTTTTGATCTCCCTCCTTTTTAGGGGTCCTGTCCTGGCATGTGAGGCAACCTCTTACAAAATGCTGAATACTTCCAGTTTCATCAACATGTGCAGGTCCTGATGGGGCTTGTAAACATCATTACAGTCTTCCAATTTATGTTGGATGGGATTTCTGGAGGTCATTTGGTCCAACTCCTACTCAAAACTGGGCCAACTTAAAAGTCAGATGAGGCTGTTCAGGGTCACATGCAGATGAGTTTTGAAAACTGCTCAATAGTCTGCTAAGTCCATCCTAATGCTCTACCACCTCATATTTCCATTCCTTGGATTAGAATGGGGCTAGAAAGTAAATTAGCCTAGCTTGCAAAATGAGCTAACAGTCTCCAGTCAAAATGCAGTTGTGCAGAATACAGTACATCCAGGATATTTGTGGTGTATTTTGTCCAGGAACAATCAGTGTGGGGCTTTCTAGTTGGTATACATCAAATACTTCTGCCACAAGTACAGTGGGTAATCTTTTGCCTATGACACTCATAGAGTTAACTAGGACTGCTCAAAGAAGGTATTTAGAATGTGGAAGAATTAACTTCTTGATAAAAGGTTTCCAAATTCTGCAAATAGTTGGTGCTTCTTTTTCTTTTCTAGTTAAAATTATCTGAATAAGAGAGAGAGAGATGGGCAAGTTACAGTAACAGAATAGAATATTCTTAAAATACAATAAGCAGTTTCTAAGTTTATTCAAGTACTATCAGTTACTTCATGCTACACCTAGAAGCAGCACTTTTAATTCATTATTATTTCTTTGTGCTTTATATTTACAATTTGGTGGTAGTAAATGCAGAGAAAGCTTGAAGAAAAACATTTGCCACATAGTAACTTCTAGTCTAATTCTGTTCTAGGACAAAAATACATACAAAGAATACTGTGTATGTGTAATCGTGCTATGCTCGTCTCTGCAAGTCAGGGCTGGAATTTGTTCATAGCAGATATTCATTAAGATTAGATAATTTGTTTAAAAGTGGGGAAAGTCTATTATGGAACTGCTGAGTCTTTCACATTTAAAGAAGTTTAGTGTATATAACAAGTAGATGGCTGATGTTTGGATAATGTTTGGAATGTACAAAGTGTGACGGACAGCTGAGCACTGTGTTGGGAGTCATTGGTCCCATGTGGGTAAGTTTGTGAGTAAGGGTCAGGTCACATCCCACAGCTCTGCAGGTGTGCTGAGGAGCCAGGAAGAAGGGGATGGAGGGCAAGGATCTGCCTTGGCAATAATATAGCTTGGTTGATGGTATCTCAGCGCTCCATGTAGCCTCCTGAGGCCAAAGATATCTGCATGGCTGCTCCAGTCAAATACGCAGCACTGTGCAAGCAAAAATTTTATTCAGCATTCACTTCTGATAATGATTTTTATCTTCTTTTTCAGGCAAGTATTTTCAGAGAGATGAGTTAATTTATGTGCATTTGTTTCATAAAGAATTTATATTAATATACGTAGCCTTTAATAGCCACACTGGTTTTGCAGAATTTTAAATGGGAAATCGGTATCTTGATCTAGTAGAAATGATTTTTTTTTTTTAATAGAAAATTATGTTGTATGTATTTCAAAATTATGTTGGATAATTCCATTATCACATTAATATTTAGCAGGCAACTGTAAGGAACACAGCCATGAATTGTGCTTACAGCTAGGCAAGTTTTCATATAACTCCCATAAACCTCATCAACTGTAGAAAGAAAGCACAGAATTGCTCAAGTGACTGAGCATGTTCTTAATGAACAGAAAACGGGTCATTTCTTTGCAGTTCTTTTGACAAAATTAAGATGTTTGGATGACAGGTGACTTTTTTTGATGAGGTGGTCCTGGTCCTGCAAACACTGGCTCAAGTGCTTATCTTTATCTACGTTGGAACCATGGATTTTGATAAGGCTACCCACATTGGCTGAGCTGAGTGTTTGCAGGATGAAAGATTTATTTGCTCCACTGGCATGAAGAGGTATTTGTTTGCATCCTCTTTACAGCCCCATGAATTTATGATCTTTAACTTTAAAACATTTATGGAAGAGATTCTTCAGTGACATATCCTTGCTGATAATGCTCTTAATTATTTGCCCTAGAAGATGTCTGGCTACTTTTGGAACTGAGGATTTCAAGGAGCTCTAACAAAAGTGATTTTGGCTTCTTTTCACAAATAAATATGCCCTAACATGGGAGAACTTGGGTGGAACTTGGGCTCTTCTTTAATGCTATTAATTTCTAACATGTTTTCTTAAAAACAGTATCAGACAGATTTTTGCCAGCAGCAGTCTTTCAAAGGAAGTGACAAAATTTAGGTTTTATGTATTATGTATTTCTTGTCACTGCTCAAGGAAACCAGAAAACACAATAAATATTTGTTCACCTTTTTCATACTTTCTTTATTGCAATTGATAATTCAGAATTGAATTTTTTCTTCCTGAAGTCTTGTCTGTCTACTTTAGTTGCATCTGTTTGGGTTCTGTGTGTTTGAGCACTATTTATGAGAGTTTATATAGATTATATGCCATATCCTTTGAAAACATTGTGATAGGAAGGATGATCTGGTGGAGAGAGCGTTTTTGTGGGGACCTAGAGATTGAGATCCCTCTACTGTAAAGTATGTACAGATATCCTACCCCAAGGGCAGCCCACATGCCAGATGTAATCTAGTTCTAGAGGTGGGGTGGAGGGGGGTCACATAGACTAATTTGAATTGTACCCTCCTTTTGAATGGAGGGTAGGACACAACATAGAAAATACCCTGGGTTTTGCTCCCATTCAGCCACAGATTTTCTGTGACCTTTACAGTACTTCTGAGGATGAAGAATGACAGAATCAGTATCCTAGTAGAGATACACCTCTGTTTAAGAAAATGCACCACTAAAAATATGAAATAGTTCTGACTGTTGATTCCATGTTTTTACATTTTTTTTCAGTTCTTTGTGTAAACAAATCTTAAAGATGGCTCTGGGGAGGGGGAAGTAAAGGGAGGGAGAATGAATAATATCTGTAAAGCTTCAACGCTGTTAATAGTGAAATTCCTGAGCTCTGCTGGACATCCCTGACCTCTGTTGAAGCTAAACTATTTAATACATGTCAAGTTTTTCTAGAAAAAGAGTTTTCTACCTGCAGCATTTAAAATAAAATCTATTTTTCCTGTCTCTTTCCAGCTGATATTGATGATATGAAGATATGCTATGTTTTACGAGGGGGTGACAATGCCACCAGTGACATTTTTCATTTCATGGTTGAAGACGGTGGTGAGTACTCATAAGATCTGTGCTTTTGTTCTTGAAAGAGAGTGTTTAAGTATACTTTGGGAGTTTAAGAACATTGAATTTAATTGAGGGAAGTCCATGTTACCTCCTGGAATATGATTTTTGTTATGACTTTCCTATATTGTGGACTATTTCTGATGGTTACAAAGAGAAGTGTTGATAAAATGGTAATTGCATCTAATGAAAAAGCACTCAACCTATTATAGCAAGAAAGTAAAATTATCCAAGTCTACTCAGATACCTGAGCTTCCTGGAGTTTTGCCTATGTATTGCTTGTCCAGGCTCTTTACATATAAATTCTCATAAGCCTTTTATCTTGAGAAACTTTCTAAATCATAGAATCATAGAATTGTCAGGGTTGGAAGGGACCTAAAATATCATCTAGTTCCAACCCCTATGTGATGTGAAGTTACGGTTGCCTACCTCTTTAAAGGTACCAGCTCTAAAACTATTTATATGGACTCATTGTCTCTGACATGCACATTGCGTAGTGTTCAAGTTCTGATTTTACCTGTTTAATGTAACAAAATCCTCAATGGCTTGTCAAGGTTCTTTGTCAGGAGACTGGTGTGAATTCTTCTGACTAGTATTATTTTGTAGGATTGTGGAGGATGCAAAAGGAAAGAATAAAACCAAATTGAGAATACTGGCATATACTTGAGGAAAAAAATATGTAGTTGGTTTCTTTTTGGTTTTAAAGAAAAAAGAAAGAACTGTTTAAGGGGTGAGCACATTAACAGGCCTTTTTTTTCCCCATCAAAAGTCTGTACTTAATATGGATAGATATTCCTATATGTGGTAACAGGTGGCTAGATTATGTTACTTTAATACCTTTTTTTAATATATGATATATAGCTCTATGAGTAACTGCCAATGAATTTTATTAGCTGATATAATAATATGCTTCTTAGAAAAAATGCTTCAAGTTAGCTTATTTTCAGCTCATGCACTCAGCTTGTTTTACTGCTTCACAAGAAGCACAGACAATTAATGGTATTAAGATCAGTGAACAGGGATTTGTCCTGTCTGTCACAGATTGAACAGTTTTGTCACCATCTGGCATTGCTGGGAGCGGGATATTAAAACATGTTCTCCTGTTCATTGTGCTGGACAAGCACAGAAGAGACAGTACCTCTAGAGATTTTTGAAAATGTCTTTGCAAATCTTTGCTGCATCAGAGAACAAGTAATGAGATAAGAGTTTGTAACACTTGACTTGATTTTCCTTAAATGTTTTTGTTTAACTGAGATATAGATTAGAGAAATTAAAAGCTAAGTAAAGATAATGGAGCACAGGATGCTGTATTTTCTTAGTCATACCATCATTTTCTTATGACAGGTGCCTCCCCATGTTGTCATTGTTCACTATTTTCAATCTGTTCTAGTAGGTGAACAAATAGTCTTGAGATGTTTAAAGATTTCATGTGATGGGAGTAATTAAAGCTGAAGAAAGTTTGCTCTCAGCGAAATAATTAACATCAGTTCTTAAAACTGAGTTGCTCTTTGAAAACCCAACATTTGTGAGACTTCTCTCTGTGCTATTTGAGCTCTTTCTAGCAGGAAATGTGTAGTTAAAGCAAATTGCACTTAATATATTCCAACTCTGTACCAAGAACTTTTCTTTCATTGGAGAGCTTACCTGCCACATCTGCTTCTACTTGGCAGAACTGTAACAGCCTGTCAATTGTAACAGTGTGCTAATTTTCATAATGCAAAGGATCATTATGATAACAAGGTGCTTGCTGATTTTTTAGAGCCTTTGGAACTTCTGATGTTATCATCTTGCAGACTGCTTAGCTAGATGGTAAGATGGTCTTTGCTTTCGTGAGGCTCTTTGTTGACACAGTGAGGAAAGAGCTGTGTTGCATTTCAGAGTATTTCTGATTTTCTGCTTGACTGAAGATTGTAAAACTGCATTTAAAAAGGATGAAGTTGTGATCAAAACATTAATATTTGCCTGTCTGAAATAACACAAATTTATTAGCAGTATCTTTAGAACCTATAACAGGGGTGAAAAATCCAGCAATTTAATCTAGCTGTATTTCTGCCCTCTTCAGAAAGAGATCAAAGCCAGTGTTTTGCAGCTCAGCTATATTTTGGCAGAATTTCAGTGGTACCAAGACTATTGTTTTAGTGTTTCTTGATTATAAGCCAGATCATTCTAAGAGACTACACACAAGATCTGAGTGAAAGATTGCTGCGCAGACTATCAACATCCACAGTAGAATGGTACACTTCAGACTTCCTTCTGTCTCCTGTATCAGGAATTTTGCAGTAGTGACAAGTTTGTGATGGCTCCTGCACAATGCCTAATGCTGTATATGAAATAAGTGGGACTTCACTTAAGCTGAATTGTGCCGTAGTCCATAACCGATTCTGTTGAAATCAAGGGGGTTTCAAAATGTGATTTAATGAATGAATATGCACTCATATTATTCAGCTAGTGTTATTTCAAATAAGTAAACAAAAAACCCCACAGCTTGTGACCAGAGTGTTTTGTATCTTCCAGTCCTCTCATGCCTCAGCGATGGGAACCTACAACACCAGTCCCTGCTCTCTTCAGATAACATGAATTAGAAAGTTGGTTATGCCCCATGCCTCTAGTCTTGCCTGTAAAATACTTTTCTATGTTTCTTGGAATATTTGTTCATGGTTCTATGAACTTCAAATAGGAGAAGAGCATGACTTTCTCTAGCTCCATCTTTTGATGATTGATCTGCCCCACTCGTTATACTGTGACTTAGGCGAACAAATGCAGAAGCTCTTTTGTTGGCCTCTTAAAAGATCATAGTCTGCTTGGGGCCCTGAGTCTGTTATCTCAGGCAGTTGTCTGGAGGCCAAGTACAAGGAGTCATCAAACTGCTCCAGTGTGAATTTTGTTGTGGAACTGGAATTTTGTTTGTCCTCTTACATATGGCTAGCATTGCTGGTAAGCAAGTTAGGGCAGCAGCAGACAAGGTGGGTGAGTGAGGGGAAGAGAGCCAAGCCAGCACGCTGGCAGCTCTTGACCCCTTGCCTGCGAGTTTCTGACAGTGCTAGCAAGATGAGTGCCATGCTGTGTACCAAATCGTGACCTAGGATCTGAAAGCATGAAATATGGCACTGGGACAAACATGCTCACTTACTGGCCAAAGGAGAAAACTGCAGTCTAGGCAGATGGGATTATGGTTGTCTCATGATAACTTCCCAGTTAACCAAAATTAGAGGTTTCACCAGAAAGAACTAGTTGAGGTTTTAAGCTCTGAAAGAATCTTATTGTCAGCATCAATCACCTACATATATCTATGGCTATAGTGGTTTTCTGTTTTTAAATGGTGTGTTTCATAAGAATAATTAAAAAGTGAAATAAATTGAACATAAGTTGGCTGTTTATCAGCACTGATATTTTTTAAAGATAGAAAAGGTTTTTATTCTTCGTGTTTAGGGATTTAGCCTCAAGATGAAGTGGGTGAGCCCTTGTGTTTCTGTCAAACTTAGGAAAAGAAGACACTGTAGTATATCAGATGCTGCTGATTTAGCTGTGTGATGTTTTGAAAGAAACTACTATAGTTCATATTAACAATTTATTATGGTTTGGTTTGAATTTTGATCTAAAAATGATCATGTGGAGACCTGTTGGTACTGAAAAAGTGTTATGCGTCCATTTTAGCAAAACCTTGAAGAAAGTGTGGAATTGCGTTTTTCACAAAGGTTGCAAAATAGTCTCAGTTGAATTTCTTTCCTCAGAAGTGGCCTCCACATTCCATTAACGAACTGGAGAAAAAACTGTTATCAGCTAGTGCAAGCATGTGACAGTGGTGAATTCTGATATTTGTATTATTAAATTCTTAATTCAGTTTAGTAAAGGAACCAACACTACCCGAAGGCAGGGAAAACAGGACTTTTTTTCCTATGGGGTGATAAGAAAAATGGAAAACCAGGATGATAGTTGAGCCCCTGGATGTATTTGTGGTATGTAAATTTGCACACTGTTGGGAGACTCACTAGATTAAAGAAAAGGATCCATTTGAAAATGCTTGAGCCTTTTAATTAGTGAAAAACAGACTCACAGTGTAACTTAAATCTGACAGAATTAATGAGAAGTTGCAGTGTCTGCAGCAACTTCCTATTACTGAAAGCTCAAGCAAATGATATGTATGGCACTGCCAGGTATATGCATGGGGTTGGTGCATCAGCTATGCAAAATGGCACTAATCCGTACGGAATGAAAGTTGACACAGAAATTAGCTCCATTGTGTTGAGCTCTTGTGCCTGTTGCAGAAAACTGCACTCTGCAATCTCATGCTGCATCCCTTGCGAGTCATCTGAGGCATTTTTACCCCTTACATCAGCAGCCAGCACTGAAAATGCACAGTTAAAACTGAAGTCCATTGTTTACCTTCACTTTATGCTTTGCTCTTCTGAGTTTTTTTTATGTCACTGTAGTAAGTTCTAATAATTCAATAAGAATACGGATCTAAATGCTCACCTATCCAATCTGTAGGAGGTATTTTCTCATGAAATGTGCTATCTCAGATAGTGTGAAACTGGTTTAACTGGATTGAGGCAAATTTTTGTCTAGATTTCTGCTGATTGTGTACAGTAAAACAAACATACCCCAAAGCTGGCACTAAAATCAAACCCCAGTACAAACCCCATGCCTCCAAAGGCAGTATCAGAGTCAAATACATTCCCTTGCCCAGCGATGGGTGTTGGGACTGGAGTAGCAGTACCACAGCAGTGTGCTGAATGCCAGTTGAAGAGCAGAGCTTCTCTGTAGAGGACTATTGTTGCCTTCATTTTTGCTTCATGTGATAAAAAGTCTATATTCTATTTAGGTGTTGTGGATAACTGAAATGTTTAAGTTCAGACCAAGTCAGTGAAGGAATGTTCTTCTCTTCTAAATAGTGATTTGCCCCCTATTTTTGAAATTTGACCTTGTTCTTGACAAGATAAATTTGTGTTACATGCCTCAGTATTTTGCTGGTGCCATACTAAGGGTTTTGCATTACAGAATCAGTTCCATTAAATTTTCCTGTTTTGAGGAAAAAAATGAGATGACCCTAATTTGGGCATTTTAAGCTTGGAGCATTGTACAAAACAAGAAAAGAAAAAAGACTGTACAAGGAGGAGACCCATTTCCTCTTCAGCCTTAATTTGAAGTTTAAGCTGTCCCTCCCTTACCTAACTCCAGTCTCTGCTCAGTGTTTAAGTGGAGTCCTCCAAACTGCTTCTTGACTGCGAAGTTCTATCTTGCAGTACAATGCCTCAAGGGTAGAATGGTTTCAAAGGGAAAATAATGACAGATTCTCATGGCTCTTTTAGGAATGTGAGGATCACTAGGGAAGGAAAGAAATAAGATTGGTTTTTTATTTCAGGCTCTTTGGGCAGCTTTCCTGACTTAAAGCCAAAGCATTGCAAAGCCAAGGCTCACTGAAACTGGTGATTTACATCATTAGCTAAATCACATTTAAACTTTTCACTACAGATCCCTAAATGCCTTAACACAGCACTGCATTTTCCTGACTAACATTTGATTAAATCCCCATTGAAGCAAGAATCTTTCAAAAACAATTCCCTGAAATTACGCTTTAAACCTAATTTCAGGGAAAACTTCATAGACTTTTCCCAAGTACATTTATGCAAGAAATTGTGTTAAAGAAGCACTGTTGAACTGCTTAGAGAAAAATTCCATTAAGTTGGTGAAATATAAGTATTTAATCTGTCATCCTTCATTTTACTAAATAAAAGATATATTTATAGGCATTTCATCATTCTAGTATGCTTTATTTATTTGTGAGAGAATAATATTACACTCCTGAGTCCACTTATTAAGCTAAACCAGTTGTCAGTGCTGCTTTTCAATGCCATAACACTGATGTATTTTCCTGGGTGAGCTATAATAATAATGTAGGAACAGACGTTTTGGACTTAATATCTGACAGTTCTTAAAGAAGGAAACTGGTGAAATATCATTGGGAATTATTTGCAGCATACTCACATATGGCATTTGGGCACACTAGTCTTGGCAAGAAACATCAGCTACATTTATTTTTGGCTTAAAACCAAGGGCATCACATTTGGCATGTTTGCCATCATTTTCCAAGTACTGTATTAGATTCCAGTCTGTTGCCAGGCTTGTTGCTGCTGTTTTGATATACTCTAGGTTGGTACCCAAACAATTTTCCATGTGTCATGCTTCTTACTGTAAGTATTACCAGGGGATTTAAATAGTAATTTGACACTACAATTTATAAAAAAACCCCCACAAACCAAACAAAAAACCCCCCTCAAAATAAACCTTTCTGTAAATAAAATATTAGTGCATGGGGGCATCGTTGTGGATGCGGCTGTGAGGTCACAGCAAAATTAATATCTCTTAAAGTATACAGGATGAAGAGATGATTATATGGGGCATGTAGAAAGTCAAGCAGAAGCCTCACTAATCTCAGTGGAAAGATCTTCATTGTCATCTGTGCCAGTTGTATTGGTTTCTTCATACTGGCATTTTAGACTGCTGTAAAATGATTGAATTTTCTGTTTCTAGTTTGAATATTGCCTTATCCTCCAAATATATACATAGAAAAGGTCTGCTGTGTTCCACAAAATAAAATGGCTTGAACAGGCCAAATTAGGAGCAGTGTGTTCCAGAATAACCCTTTAGGCTGGTGGTTAAAATCAGGGTTTAGGGCAGGGAGATTTTGTTTCCAGTTTTCTTTGAGTCTGGGCCAATAGTCTTGACTGCCATGTAGAATGAGCACCCTGGCTGTTGGATTGGTTGGATGGAAGAGAAATGTCTCCACACCATCACCTGGTGATAGATATTTTTCTAGTTTTAAGCTCAGATCACTTGCTGAATAATCACCCTTTTAAAGAACAATGTATTCACAGCAAAATTGGCCAGCTCAGCTCTTGGAGCTGAATCCTGCTTGCTTTACCCAGCTGAATAGTGCCATTGATTTCATTTGACCTGGTCAGGTGAGAGGCAAGGAAGATAAGACTTAAGATAGCCCTATAAGTACTTAGCAGGCTTTTTACTTAGAAATAATCCACAATTTAGCTTTTATATTCTTATGATACAGAATACAGCCCAGCTAGCAGCAAAAGAAGCATGACAATGAGCAGTAAAATTAGGCCAAAATGCAAGAATTAAAGGGATTAAGGAGACACACTAGGCTTAAGTGAAAGAATTGAGAACTCTCACGAGTAACTCTGATTGCAAGTGACATGAGAACCTGCAGAAAGACACAAATTCCTAAAGTGAGCTATAATAAGCCTGTGAAATTGTATTGGTTGTTGGTCGCAAAAATTTTTGATTCAAACAGAGTAAAGAGGTCTAGAGAAGAATTAAATGAGAGAAGGGATATGGGCTGCTGTCAAGGAGCCCTGCTCAGAGCAGCTCAGCATGTTTGATTTCCCAACCTGTTTTCACTGAGGGATTCTAAATAACCCTCGGGATGAGTTTAACATTTGTCACTTCCACTTGACAGTTAAGTATGTAGAGTCCCTAGAATTTCCATAAAGATTCATCTGATCTGAAGCTTCTGAATTTCTTTAAAAATCGGATTGCTTTTTCTACAAGAGGGGTAAATACATCTGAAACAAAATATGGGTATGTGAAAAACAGTATTCCAACAAGAAAAGTTTCTGAGTCTTAAGCTACAGAAGCACATTAAAAATCAAGTTAAATTAAAAATAGAGGAAAATACAATGATGGCATACATTGTCCTCAAATTTCTGCAATTTGTGCATATTCATTTAGAACATTCTTGCTATTGTAAGATTCTGTTTTCCTTGCTAAATCTTATAAAGACTATTCTTGCCTCATGAACCTCTGTGTACTTTCAGAAAAAATGAAGACATTAGTTTTATTTCAGAAGCCCAAATTGTGTTTGGATGCTGTTCAAATTCTCCCTGAAATTATATGACTTACTCTTTACAATTGGTATTGAAGAATTTTAGAAGAGGAAGTTAAGAGCCAGGAATAATACAAGCAGAGTGGAAATCCTGTTAGAGTAAATTAATGAATTAATTTGACCTGTGTTGATTTTTGTTTGGATTTGGCCTAGATGAGAATTTCTTAAGTCGCTATATTGTGGCTTGTTTTCTCTGGGGTTTTCTTCAGTTAATCTTTCTTTTACAGATTTAACTAATTAGTTTTTGGGTTTAGTACTAGAAAGAAT
>VYZX01006018.1:72465-85599 GCA_013401335.1 Brachypteracias leptosomus | reverse complement strand
CCCACCCTGACAATTCTATGACTTCCTTGCAAATTCTTCCCACTTCTGCTTTGGGATTTCTGGGGAAATGCTGTTCCAAAGTGGAGGGAGTGGAAGTTAAATAAATAAACCACCAATTGCCTGGATCTGTAGATTGAAAGTGTGTACACAGAATAAAACCCCCAGCAGGTGCTTTAGGATGTCAGACACAGCACAACAAAGAGCTGAACTTGAATAAACCTTTCTATTCCTTCAGGCAGCATCTTTCAGAAGAGCTCGTGTTGATGGGCTTTAGGCAGCATGCCTGTGAATGTGCCCCAGCAGGTATCACCAAGGGCCATCCTAAGAATTGCTACACACATCTGCACACATCTGTGGAGTTTGCAATCACAGGCAGGGCAGTGTCACACTCCAACATGACTATGGGCAAAAGGAGCTTGTTATTTATCCGTGGAACTCAGAGTTCGTGGTTTCAGCTGATGTTTTAACAGTCTGATTGTTCAAAATGTCTAAATAGGAAAGAAAATCCTACTTAATAAACCAGTTAAAATTGTTATATGACAGCTTCTCTGTGCTCCAGGGTTGTGCTCACCCTTCCCATGTCCTTCTGGGTCCTAAAATCAACAGTTCCTGATTCCTCAAGAAAGGGAGTAGGAGAGGTTACCTCAGCATCCTTAGTCCTTCCCTGGGAGGAGTTTGGTGGTGATGGTGGCAATTTCTCCCACATTTTGGGTCTGATCTGGCTATTTTTATACATTTTGTTTATGACAACCTGCTTCCTCCCCAGCTGCAGCCTGACAGCTGCCCAGGAGCCTCCCCAGGCTCCAGTAACACAAAGGGCTCCTGTTTGTCACCAGGGGCTACCTGGCTCCATCAGGCCATTAGCACAGAGCTAACCCAGGTTATATTTGCTAAGCCAGAGTCACTGCACTGGTAGAACAGCCAGAATGAGCCAAACCCAGCTCAGGCAGAACAAATCCAGACCAGCCCTGAGGCTCCACGCTGCAAGACCAGAAGAAAGCCTGGGGACTTCCAGTGGCAATGGGAAAAATTGTATCTACTCATCTGCAAGTTAGGAAAAGACTGAAAGAAGTAACTCTACCACATAAGAGAACTCTTTTCCTTAATGTAGGTGAGTTCCAAACCTATGGAGCTGGCTTTCTGCAGAGCTGTTTCTAGTGGTGCATGTTCTCTCAGGCATGAGCACACCTGGCACCACTGGCTTGGGCAGGGTAGAAAGCTGCTGCAGCTCACAGGGTAGCATCAGCTCAGAGCACTGGGTTATGTGTAGTGGGAAGGGGAAGGAGCTGCAATTAGGGAAGGGATTGCCATGGAGGTTGGCCAGGATGACCTCTAGAGGTCCCTTCCAGCCTAAAACATTCTATGATTCTATGAAAAGAGAACTGAGAGGTGGAGACACCACAATAACTTGGCTGCTTCACACAACAGACCCTGTCCATCCCTGGCATGACTGAGTGCTCCTGTCCCATGGGCACCACACGTTCATTTGCTGCTCACACCCTCTAGTACTTGCTGCTTCATTCAGGTGTCCAAAAAACAAGTAGATGTGGTGCTTAGAGACATGGTCTGGGGGTCAGGGAGATGTTGGACAACGGCTGGACTTGATGATCCTGGAGGTCCTTTCCAACCTAAATGATTCTATGATTCTGTGATTAGATCTGCTGAAGCTACACCCCAGAGCACTGAGTTTGGTGTCACATGAGGGGATTAAAAAAAAAGGAGCTTTTCAGACTTGAGTTTGTTTGTAGCAGAATAGGGACTTCTCTGAGATACAACATTTAGAATCACAGAATCATAGAATGTTTGAGGCTGGAAGGGACCTCTAGAGGTCATCTGGTCCAACCTCCCTACACAAGTAGGGACATCTCTACCTAGGGCAGGTAGGTAGAGGAGAGTTTTGTGTGTATCAATGGGTTCAGAAAAGGTTTCATAGTGAAACCTGATGTCATTGCAGGAAAGAAGTGTTTTAAAACACCTGAACACCCCAGAATTGTCTGTTGATCAGTTGATTGGGGTGTTCTGCTTGCCTCGTGCACAGCAGGGTCATGCTGGAACACCAAGCAATGAGGTGGAGGCAGGGAAAGCTTCTCAGATGCAGGAGATTTAAATAAGGCTGAGATGCCCAACGTGCCATTTCCAGCTGAGCTGGTGTCTGCCCATGGACACCAGCTGTAAAGTCTGGGTGACCTCCTGATGTCAGAGAGAACAATCCATCCAGCAAGGTCAAAGGACTGGATTTAGATTAATTGGAGCGCTTGCCCAATGAGATAAAGCACTATAGTGAAGGTAAATATTTGCAGCTTTATTTGCTGGGAGATTAATGTAATTGGTTTGGATTCCTTCACATCCTTCAGCCTCTTCATAAACCCTGTGCCCCATTAAGTGCTGCAATAATGAAGGCATTTTGTCTTCATCATCCTGGAGGGCAAGAAGCAGGGGAGAGCTATTCTTGCAAAATATTAGCCCAGTTTTGCAGACCCCAGAGGATCTATTAATTTAGGTTAGAGTCTCTGCATCTAAGCAAGGTCTGAGCTTGGTAAGCATGTGAAGCTTTCCACAACCCCACCTCCAGCTCCTTCTGGGCTTTTTTTCCCTTTTTAAATTTTTTTTTTTCCTCTTTTTTCACATAGCCAGCACAGAACCCAGGCCCAGAGCAGCCCAGAGCGTGGGGAGTTTGTCTGGATTGCTTCCCCAAGGGCTGCCAAGTAGGGCTTTAGACAGCTTGGAAAATTCCACAGCCCTCTTATCTGGGATCACTGCTGTGAGATATTGCACTCAGGAATCCTGAATCTCAGCTGCCACGTGATAAATGGAGTAACTGGTCTCAGGGAAGTGGGAGATAAGAGGGAATGGGGAAGGGAGAGCCCCAGTGACCAGTGCAAGTGTCTTTCTTACATGTAATGGGAGAGGAGAACGTGACTTCTCCAGCAGGAACTCAGCATAGAATCATAGAATTGTCAGGGTTGGAAGGGACCTTAAAGATCATCTCGTTCCAACCCCCCTGCCATGGGCAGGGACACCTCCCACTACATCAGTTGCTCACAGCCCCAGCCAGCCTGGCCTTCCAAATGTCCAGGGATGGGGCTTCCAGCACCTCTCTGGGCAACCTGTGCCAGTGTCTCCCCCCCCTCCTGGGCAAGAACTTCTTCCTAACGTCTCATCTGAATCTCCCCACCTCTAGTTTTGACCCATTCCCCCCAGTCCTGCCACTACCCGACAGCCTCAAAAGTCCCTCCCCAGCTTTCTTGTAGCCCCCTTCAGATACTGAAAGCATCACCCCAGCATCATTAGTATTTGTTAATAGCCATCTCTGCCAGCCACAGCATCACAACATCACTGGGACCAGAGGTATATCTGGAGATCACCTAATCTCACCCCCCTGCTCAGGGCAGGTTCACCTCATACAGATTCCCCAGGACTATGTCCAGCTGTGTTTGGGATATGACAAGAGGAGAAGCTTTCCTTGTGTTTAAGTGGAATTTAAATGGTATTTCAGTTTTGTATTCACTTTCTCTTATCCTTTCACTGAGCACTGATGAGGAGTCTGGTTCCTTCTCCTTTACTCATCAGTGCTGAGTCTCTCCAGCCACAGGGATTTGCTCCATGCCTCTCCCTGGCCAGGACAGCCCCTGCCAGTTTTCTCTAGTGCAGGTGGGAATGGGACTGGACCTCAGCTCAGTTAGAAAGTTTGGCTTCCCACCCATTCCCCATCCTCTCCACACCGACCATCAGACAAACAGACGGACAGTGAGGGATGGAGCAGGAATCAGCTCCCTTTCCCCAGGCACCACTGTGGGGTTTGGGCAGCTGAAGTCCAGCCTCACACACACAGCCAAGCTCCCATCTGCACGGCTGCTGATGGTCCCAAACTGGCTGCTGCTGGAGGCAGCTCGGTGCTCAGGAAAGTGATTCTGTACCAATATGTGCAAAATCAATTAAAACCTGCAGGCCAGGCCAGCCACTGGAACCTGCTCCTGGTTCCTCAGCCCATCCTGCCAGCCCCTAATTACTTGCTGCTCGTGTTCTGTGTGATCATCCATTCCGCGGCCGTTCCAGTGTTCAGACACTGGTAAGTAGGTCTGGGACTGTTTTAAATCTCCACTTGTCTGTCTCTCTGCTCGGTGATTTGCTTTCCAACCTGGAGACATTCATTAGTGAGGTGCTTCACTGGAATTCATACATACTCTCTGATTATTGTTATCACAGTGACAGTGGCTGCATTGGCCTGTACAGCAGTAATGACACATGGCTGGATGGGCTATTAAGTCCCAGCCAGAGATATTGATTAGGTGGTTTTGGCTTCGATAGTGAAGAGTAGCAAAAAATTGTTTATTGCAAATATCTTATGCAGTGACAGGGATAATTTGGATCATACAGCAAAACTATCAGGTGGAAAAGCAGAGTTCTCTAATTCTCCTCTATCCTGAGTGCATGAGGGCCAAGGGGGGAGCTGCTGGGGCTGGAGGGCAGGTTGCCACATGAGAGGGGCTTCAGGGGGTGTTGAGGGACATTGTTAAGCAAGGCTGAAGAAAGTGCTTGTGTGGCAAAGCAGCACTACTCAATGGTCCCATCAACCATTGCCACATTACAATTTCTGGAATAGTACCAACTTTCTTCTACTACTGTTGAGTGGTTTTTGTCTTTCCAAATTCCTAACTGGCTGGGAGAACTCTGCACCCAGAATCATAGAATGGTTTGGGTTGGAAGGGACCTCGAAGATCATCTGGTTCCAATCCCCCTGCCAGGGCAGGGACACCTCCCACTAGAGCAGGTTGTGCAAGGCCCCATCCAACCTGGCCTTGAACCCCTCCAGGGATGGAGCATCCACAGCTTCCCTGGGCAACCTGTGCCAGTGTCTCACCCCCCTCCTGAGGAAGAACTTCTTTCTTACATCTAATCTAGATCTACCATCTTCCAGTGTGAGGCCATTACCCCTCATCCTATCACCACAGGCATCCTATCACCAAAGGACACTATTATTTCAGTAGTGACTGGATGAGATGATTTAGTGACCAGAATGAAACACTGATCAGATAACATTGTCTGGGTGGCACTTTCTCCACCTCCCTGTGCTACCATCCCTGCTGGTACCAGTGGAGTAAATGAGGGTTGAAGTGGGAGGCACTGCTGTTGTAGGGCTGCTGTCTCTCAGCAGTGTCCCAGTGTCTCCAGTCCCCCCAGTAACCCCATGATGGTAACTGCTCATCATGGGCCCTGCTCCTCCAGGCCTCCTGTAGCTCTAAGAATCTCCACTTCAAGCTGTAAGTGGCTGTCAAGACACAATCCTCACATGACTCTTTCCACAAACTCACTGTAGGTGATGGTCTTTTGAGTGTAGTGTGGATCATATCCCTGCCAGAATGTGAGCATAAGGTAATTCCAGGTCTGTGATTTCTATATAGAAATCATGACCAAATTTAGATGTGTGGCTGTCAGCACAAACCACCCACCCAGAGACCTGAGGGTTCTGGAGGTGTTGCAGAGAACACGTCCTTTTCTGTCAGCTCACTGCACACCCTGCTTCCCAGAGGCACAGGAGTCCTTGGTCACACATCTACTGCAGACCTCTCCTGTCCCACCCAGCCCCATCTCTGCTCTTTGACAGGAGGGGCTTACAAAAAAGAGTAAACCTCATGAGAGCACAGAATGATCTTTCCCCTGTCTCTCCACTGATCCTACCACTCTGTGCTGCCAGCTCTCTCCTTCCTCAGGCCAACATCCCCTCAGCACACCTTCATCTTTTATTCTTCATCTGTTTGCTCTTCTCCATCTCAAACCAGCCAAGGGTGGACACAGCACTGAGAGAGAGCTCAGCAAGTGACCCCAACAGGAACTCTCTTCCAACTGATGAACTTCTTGTTTCTTCTCCCAAGCTGGTCATTTCTGGTTGATCTATCTCTAACCTCACCCATCACCCCAACCATGATCTCCTGGGGGCAGTTGGTTCCTCACACAGCTGGGTTCCTCACACACCTCTGGGGCCTGAAACCACTTGGGGAACCAAACCTGTTGCTGGGTTGTGACTAATCTATAGGTCAACTCCAGCTCGGGGCCCACAGCCCAGGCCCCAGCACTTCACACTCCCAATATTGAGGCATTTGGAGGTTTCTAGACCTGACGTACCTGGACTGACACGTGCTTATTGGCCTGTCTAATCTGCCTTCAAATTTCCTGCTTTTTATTCTTTGTCATTTTCCCTTAGCAATGAGCTCCACCCTTTAATTGTGCACTGCATGAGAGAACGTGCTCCCTTCTGCTCCCCTGAAACTTGCTGAAAGGCTCCTTTCCTTGGCTGGCCTCTGATGCCTGCGTGTTGACAAGGTGTGAAGGATCTGTCCTCGCTTCCTCCTTTGTCATCCCCAATTTTAGAGCCCCCGTGTCCCTGCTTCCCCAGGGCCAGCCCGTGCAGAGAACTTGCAGTGTAGCTTCCCAATCAAACCCATAAATCAGCATTGACACAACGGTGGAGCTGAGGAACATCTGTTATCTGCTAATGCCAGCAGTGAGTCAGAAAATAGAACTTTGGACTAGAGAGAGAAGGGAACTGTGCCTTAAAATAATGAGGGGCTGAGCAGCGAGAGCAGCCCAGCCTAGTGCAGCTCCAGCTCCCAGCACTCTGCTGGAGATCAATGTATCCTGGTAATTGAACAAACTGGGGCTGATCACCAGCTTCCCATCCCAGCATCTTCAGTGAGCTAAGGCAAGCCCTGCTCATTACCTGAACACAGGTCCTGCTGAACTGGGGATCTGAGCAGCACTGAGTGGGTTTTATTCACCAAGCCAGTGGCAGGAGCTGCTCTCAGGATGTGAGCTTGGCATTTCTGATGGGTGTATCTGCACAGGAGAGGCTCTGGGCAGCCAGCAGTGATGAGCAGGGCCTTTAATTAGGACTCCAGCCCATGGAATCATAGAATCATAGAATCATTTAGGTTGGAAAAGATGTCTAGGATCATCAAGTCCTCCCTGACCCCTAGACCGTGTCCTGAAGCTCCACATCAACTCGTTTGTTGAACCCCTCCAGGGATGGTGACTCCACCACCTCCCTGAGCAGCCTGGTCCAGTCCCTGACCACTCTTCAGTAAAAAACTTCTTCCTAATGTCCAATCTAAACCTCCCATGGTGCAACTTGAGGCCATCTCCTCTTGTCCTGTCATTAGTTCCTTGGGAGAAGAGACCAACTCCAGCCTCACCACAACCTCCTTTTAGGTAGTTGTGGAGAGCAATGAGGTCTTCTCTAAGGAGACTAACAGCTCTGCCCTGCCCACACTGTGACCCCTTGTCTGCCACTGGAAGTGTTTAAGGGGTGCTGCAGAGCTGCCAACCCCACTGGGGTAAGGAAGTGGTGTAAGTGCCCTGGCCAAGAGGAGAGTTCCAGGTTCTCTTGCAGTCAAAAGGAGGGAGGGTGCTGGATCAAACCCAGCTGTGGAGGAGTCTGGAAAGAAGATTGTAAGTTATAGAACAGTGGGAGATGAGGTTTAACACCCCACATCACAGGTCACTTCCTGAGATACTTCTGAAACCTCAGGTTCAGCACTGTTCCCCCTCTCCACTGTATTCTGAGTGTGGCCAGGGCAGGATTCACCAGGTTCATCCTGGGCTGACCAGCAGCCAGGGATAAATGAGTGTTCAGCAGGAGGAGGTTCAGGAGCAGTGTAAAGCCTTTATTTGTTTCTCTGTCTCATCCTGAGGAGCCTTTCCATTATGCCAGTGAGGAGCATTGCTTGGAGAAGTCAGGTGAACAACCACCAGTGCCCAGCTGCTGTCTCTGCAAACACCAAACACTGCCCAGGTTGGGGAAAACCTCTTTCCCCTGCTCTTCACAATTCCCCCCTTCCCCTTTGTCTAGCACAGGGGGATCTTAGCAGGTTGCTTGGCCAAGCAGGTCCTACAGAAAAGCAATGAAGAGAGCTGGGCACCTCTATCACAGGGGATTCACTGATCCCATGAGGTACTGAAGACATGGGTAGGGAGAAGAGGAAGGACACATGGCCCCAAAGCAGCAGGTGTGAGGGCCACAAAAATGATGAGAGGAATGGAGCATCTCTCCTATGAAGCCAGGCTGAGAGAGTTGGGGCTGTTCAGCCTGGAGAAGAGAAGGCTCCAGGGGGACCTTAGAGTGACCTTCCAGGACCTGAAGGGGCTACAGGAAGGTAGGGGAAGGTCTATTCAAAAGGGTTTGTAATGACAGGACCAGGAGTGATGGTTTTAAGCTGGGAAAGGAGAGATTTAGACTGGATAGTAGAAAAAAGTTCTTTACCATGAGGGTGATAGATCAGTGGAATGGGCTGCCCAGAGAGGGGGTGGAGGCCCCATCCCTGGAGTCCTTCAAGGTCAGGCTTGCTGGGGCTCTGAGCAGCCTGCCCTAGGTAGAGATGTCCCTGCTGGTGTAGGGAGGTTGGACCAGATGACCTCTAGAGGTTCCTTCCAGCCTCAAACATTCTATGATTCTATGTGGCTCTCAGTGTACATATGGTCCCATGACACAAGTGCACAGAGCCCTACATGGCATCTCCACAGAGCATCCTCTCAGCAGCCCCTGTGCAGCAGAACCCTGTGAGAAATCCACAGGGGTAGAAACTGCCCAAAACTCTGATGATGGACAGAGGGAAAGGCAAGGAAAGGGTCTGCAGGACTCACCTGGTCCCGAGTCTTCAAAGCCAACATGGGAAGACTTTTGTGCTCCTGTTGGGAAATGGTTCCTCTCAAAGCAAGGGGAAGCAATAGCACGGGCAGGATTTTCTGGGGAAACCTTGGTTATCTGAAAGTCACCTCCTACCAGTTTACACCATTGCCACACAGGGTCCCTCCAGTGCTTATTTCCCTTCCTGAGCCCAACCAGCTTTTTAAATTGCTCCGTCTCCCGGGGCTACTACTGCAAATCAGGAGGGTCCCCAAATCTTGCTTCCTTATCATTATTCCTTATTATTATTCCTTATTATTATTCCTTAACTCCAGCTGCACGTTGGCTGCTCGGTCACTCCCAGGGGCTCTGCCTGTTCCAAACACACGTATGGTAGAACATCCCTGGGCTGAACTTCCCTCCTCCTGTCCTCTGCACCACTCACACTCCTGAAGCCAAAGTGCTGGGGATTTAATAGGAGATCGAGGACATTTAATAGGAGTCCCTTACAAGCCATTTAATTCACTCTCTGAGTTATTGTAGCTGAAGTTCCTCGAATCACAAAGTGCCACCACTTCCCTTTCTAGAGGGAAACCTTCCTATGATCCACTGAGGAATGTCTGTATCATTCTTTAACTGCTGCTTTTGTTTTTCAACACAAAAAAAAGGATGAAGAGGAGCCACGAAAAGTGTATATTTACATAAATGTAATTCAGATACATGAATGAAAGGAAATGAACCAATTTAGCAGGCAGGGGAGGTTAAAGATGATTACATGCCTTAGAGTCTCTGCAATCTCTGTGCAGCACTGCTCATTCTGGACCGTGGTTATTGGGACATAAATAGTCCTGTATTTTACAAGATCCCTTTTAAATCATTAGAAAAAAGTATTTTTAATGTATTAAGTGGAGAATGGAAGGAAATGGGTCGGTGCCAGGGACCAGCACACAACTGGGGTTTCTGCATGCTCTGGAGAAATGTTCTGCAAATGGTATCTAATGATAGGACAAGGGGCAATGGGTGTGAGCTGGAACAGAGAAGGTTCCACATCAATATGAGAAGAAACTTCTTCATGGTGAGGGTGCCAGACCCTGGCCCAGGCTGCCCAGGGAGGTTGTGGAGTCTCCTTCTCTGGAGATGTTTAAAGCCCCCCTGGACGTGTTCCTGTGTGAGCTGCTCTGGGTGACCCTGCTGTGGCAGGGGGGTTGGACTGGATGATCTTTGGAGGTCCCTTCCAATCCCTGACATTCTGTGATTCTGTGAGTCTGTGAAATGCTTCTGAGACCTGGAGAGCAGGAGGTTGAAACTTCAACCCCTGCTACCAAAGACATCGTGTTCCTCCTCGTGTTGTGGTGGCCTTGGTAGAAGAAAAACCTCTGTGAAACTGGAATGTCTCATTGAACAGCACAGCTCAGAACTCCCGCTCACTGGTTGCCCTCCAAACGTGGTCAGTTGGCTGAGCCCGGAGGAGATGCATGTAGGGGAATTTCTAGGGTGAGACACTGGCACAGGTTGCCCAGAGAGGTGCTGGAAGCCCCATCCCTGGACATTTTGAAGGCCAGGCTGGCTGGGGCTGTGAGCAACTGATGTAGTGGGAGGTGTCCCTGCCCATGGCAGGGGGGTTGGAACTAGATGATCTTTAAGGTCCCTTTCTATCACTACAGACCTTTGTGGAACATCCCTCCACAGCTTTTTTGTAGGCCCCCTTTTGATACTGGAAGGCCATAAGAAGGTCTCCCCTAAGCCCTCTCTTCTCCAGGCTGAACAAGCCCAACTCTCTCAGCCTGTCTTTGTAGGAGAGATGTTCCAGCCCTCTGATCATCTTTGTAACCCTCCTCTGGACCCTCTCCAACAGGCCCATGTCCTTCTTGTGCTGGGGGCTCCAGAGCTGGATGCAGTGCTCCAGGTGGGGTCTCATGAGAGCAGACCTGAGGGTGAGAATCCCCTCCCTCAACCTGCTGGCCACACTTGTGGCCAGCCCATGGTTGTCTTCAAACCCATACCATGCCCTGTTTGCTGTGGCACCCAAGGAATGAATACATTCCTCTTTTCTTCCCCTTTCATGGCAGATGAACAAATTCATGTCCACTCCTCTTAGGGGAAGTTGTAACTGCTCAGAGAGCTCAGCACCACCTCCTGGAGCTTAATCCTGGGATATTTCCTCTGTTCAATGAGTGCCTTGGGCATTCTCCTTGCTACTTCACCTCAAAACAGGACACATGGAAACACTCCTCAGAAACTGAGGCTTCCCTTCCCATGGAAAGCAGTTCACACATTTCAGAGAGGGAATTTGAGAAGCACATGTTCCAGTAGTACATCGAAAACTATGAATGAAAAGCAACACATTGGAGCTTGAAAATAGCCCGGGGTGAGATTTTGCTGAGGACGAGGAGGGGTAGTGAAAAAAAAAAAAACCCAAGATAATTTTATGCACAACCCAAGATGGAGCTGGGTTCCTTTTTATGTCAGAAACTGATCATCCTATTTCTGAAGCAGGGCCCCTTTTTTGCCTGCATCAAGCAGTGCCACCGAGGGAGGGCTGTAGCTGAACTGTTCTCCTTTACATGTTCCTCACAAAGCCGGGCTCTGCCTGTGCAGGTGCCAAGGTTGTCAATAGGGGAAGAAATGGAGAATTTGGTGCCAAATGCACAAGTCAGTGCGACTAAGAAGAAATTCCCTTCAGCCCCAGGAAGGAAGAATCATCCTGTCTTTGTCAGAGTCAGTCACTGGGAAGAGGCAAATGTCATAGCCCTGGTAGAAGGCCCCAAAAAGGTCATTTGTGACGCTCCAGGAGCAGTGAGAGCCAGACCTGTATATTCAGTCAGTGCCAGGACTGCACAAACTCACACAATAACAGAATCCCAGCATGGTGGGGTTGGAAGGGACCTCTGGAGATCATCTCCTCCAACCCCCCTGCTCCAACAGGTCACCCAGAGCAGGGAGCCCAGGATCATGTCCAGGCACCTTTGGAATCTCTCCAGAGGAGACTCCACAACCTCTCTGGGCAGCCTGGGCCAGGCTCCAACACCCTCACAACAAACAAGTTTTTTCTCCTGTTCAGATGGAACCTCCTGGGTTCCAGTTGGTGCCCAGTGCCCCTTGTCCTGTCCCTGGGCACCGCTGACAAGAGTCTGGCCCCATCCTCTTGCCCCCACCCTTTAGCTCTTGATCAGCGTTGATCAGATCCCCTCTCAGGCTCTGAGAAANTCTGGTCCAACCTCCCTACACCAGCAGGGACATCTCTACCTAGGGCAGGCTGCTCAGAGCCCCAGCAAGCCTGACCTTGAAGGACTCCAGGGATGGGGCCTCCACCCCCTCTCTGGGCAACCCATTCCACTGATCTATCACCCTCATGTTAAAGAACTTTTTTCTACTGTCCAGTCTAAATCTCTCCTTTCCCAGCTTAAAACCATCACTCCTGGTCCTGTCATTACAAACCCTTTTGAACAGACCTTCCCCTGCCTTCCTGTAGCCCCTTCAGGTGCTGGAAGGTCACTCTAAGGTCCCCCTGGAGCCTTCTCTTCTCCAGGCTGAACAGCCCCAACTCTCTCAGTCTGTCTCCATACCAGAGATGCTCCATTCCCCTGAGCATTTTGGTGCCCTCCTCTGGACAGGCTCCAATATGTCCCCATCCTTCTTGTGCTGGGGGCTGCAGAATGCTTCCTGAGGCATGTGGTCAATCCTGCAGACCAGGAGTGGAAGTGGCCCAGGGGATGGAGCTCTTCCATGACTTTGTGTCATGATGGCTGCAGATCTAAAGCACCAGAGGTTTCAATGGGAAGCAAAGGGGAACTTGCAGTTCCCCCAAGGCAGCTTTTTATTAGACTCCAGGTACCTGCTGTCGTTGGTGACACATTCAATAGCTTAGGAGAAAGAGACATTTTAATCCTTAGAGGAACAGCTCATCTCATGGAGAGCAGTGAGATTGTTCTGCTGCCATGGCCTCTTCTCAAGCTACTTTCCTTCTGCTGCCCACAAGTATGAATGTTCTTCTGCCATTGGGGGGCTCACTGATGGAGAAGGCTTGAATCCTGGGTGCCTGTGAGTCCCAAAGTCCTTGAGCCAGGCAGTGTTGGGGTCCTCCTAATCAGGACAGGCCATGGATGTCCAGGTTGTCTGGTGGCTGGGCACATGAAAGGCTGGTACAGGAATGAAATAGGCAGCCAGGTTCATCATGGAGCTCTGAGGCCATCCATGGAGCAGAGAGGGGAGCACCTCCAGACACACTGAGGTCCAAAGCATGTGCTGGAGATTTCTTTAGTGGCCCAGTGGGTCACACTGGAACTTGTCCTGTAGAGCTGCTTAAGGCCACTTGATCATGACAGTGCCACAGCAGCATCACAGCTCCTGATACTTATCACAGTGGCCTTGCAAGAAAAGAGGTCCTGACATCAAAACTCAGGACAAGAGGTAAGGGCCTCATGTTGCACCAGGGGAGGTTTAGATTGGACATTAGGAAGAAGTTCTTTCCAGAAAGAGTGGTCAGGGACTGGACCAGGCTGCCCAGGGAGGTG
>VYZX01006018.1:0-72441 GCA_013401335.1 Brachypteracias leptosomus | reverse complement strand
AACCTGCTCTAGTTGCAGATGTCCCTGTTCCCTGCAGGGGGGTTGGACCAGATGACCTTGAAATGTCCCTTCTCACCTAAAACATTCCCTGAAGATCATTGAAGCAGGCAGAGAACAGGGAGCAGTAGCACAGAACATTGCGAGCGGGTAAATTACAGAGCGAGCTGAGGAGTTGGTGTGATTGATTAATCTCTATCACAGCATCAAGAAACCATGAAGCAAACACACACTCTGGTGGCTTTATCTCCCAAGTGACCAGCACAAGTGTCAGACTTGGCTGCTGTGTATCAGGAGGGTGGTTTGTATGCAGCCAGGGTAGTGGCACTGTTAACAATCCATGCATAGAATCATAGAATCATAGAATGTTTGAGGCTGGAAGGGACNACAGGAATGAAATAGGCAGCCAGGTTCATCATGGAGCTCTGAGGCCATCCATGGAGCAGAGAGGGGAGCACCTCCAGACACACTGAGGTCCAAAGCATGTGCTGGAGATTTCTTTAGTGGCCCAGTGGGTCACACTGGAGCTTGTCCTGTAGAGCTGCTCCAGCCTTAAGGCCACTTGATCATGACAGTGCCACAGCAGCATCACAGCTCCTGATACTTATCACAGTGGCCTTGCAAGAAAAGAGGTCCTGACATCAAAACTCAGGACAAGAGGTAAGGGCCTCATGTTGCACCAGGGGAGGTTTAGATTGGACATTAGGAAGAAGTTCTTTCCAGAAAGAGTGGTCAGGGACTGGACCAGGCTGCCCAGGGAGGAGGTGGAGTCACCCTCCCTGGAGGGGTTCAGCAAACGAGTAGATGTGGTGCTTTGGGACATGGTCTGGGGGTCAGGGAGATGTTGGATGAAGGTAGGACTTGATCCTAGAGGTCTTTACCTAAATGATTCTCTGACTCTTAAGTGCTGTGTCTGCTCTTCCTGTTGGCTCAGAACAGAGAGGGAAAGCACAATGAACCCCCTGCTTCTCCCAAGCCATGGGGGTGCCAAGGTCGAGCCTGTGGTTGTATCTTCAGCACATGGTGAAGGTGGGATGCTCCCCTCCTCCCAGTCCCAGCTGTGGGTTTGCTGGTAGACACAGACCTATTCTTTTCTCTCCTACCACCTTCTTTTATTTCCTCCTGTGGAATAATGCAGCTGTACCTTCATTTGTATCTATGTTCTCAGCCTTGTTCCACTTCTCCAGACCTTCACCTATTTGAGTCTGGCTCCGAGTACCAGGAGTAAAACATATATTTATGGAATAAGTAATTTTAAAATGTGATCTTGCTAATTATTACCTTCATTATGGCTCCATCCCGAGGGAACGCTTGAGGTTTGGGGAGCTTTCTAATCAAATTGTTCTCAAGCTCATTTTGAGGTTCATTAAAACACGCAAGGATCTTTCATCTTTAGATATCTTTTGAAATTGCTAATGCTCTTAAATAATACAGGAGTCTCGTGAAAAATGCAGCATGGCACCAAATACACTGGGTAGGGCTTGGAAGAAAGGAGTGAGGAGGGTCGTAATTTAAAATCTTTTATGGAGAAACTTTTCCAGATTAGTTGAAGAAAACTAAGTGGCAAAAGTTTTGTGGATTCAGCAGAGAGTAAAATTAGCTCCTGGACTAGGGTGGAGTGTGAACCTGTCGGGAATTATCTCAAAAGCTGGTATAAAGCACTATGGACAGCTCAATAAAATCACAGCTGTCACCGGCACTGTGTCCAGCTCGAGGAGGAGCAGTGGTCCTTGCAGTGAGCTGGTGAAGGAAAACCTACCAGAAGGGAAAAATCACAGAATCATAGAATCACAGACTGGTTTGGGTTGGAAGGGACCTTAAAGATCTAGTTCCAACCCCCCCGCCACGGGCAGGGACACCTCCCACTAGACCAGGTTGCTCAGAGCCCCTTTTTCCCAAGACTTCCTTTTATCACCAGTGTGCCTGGAGAAGCTTTTCTCATTGCCCTTGACATCCCTGGTCTGATTTAATTCCATCAGGGCTTTGACTTTCCTAACCTGATCCCTGGCTACTTGGCCAGTTTCTCTGTGTCCCTCCCAGGTTCCCTGTCCTTCCACCCACCCTTTGTAGGTTGCTCAGCTACGTTTTAAGCCACCTTTGTTCATAAAATGCTCCTTTACCTGCTGGGGTGGGATGTTGGGAACCAACTTTGTTTCTTTCCAGGTCCCTTCTGCACCTCGCCAGTTATTTAATAGCTTGCATGTCTGGAGCCATAAGGGAATCATCACCATATTTTTCCTTCTAATTTACAAGATTGTTTGCACACTGGGATGCCAGATGGCCTGAACTTTAAGTTAGGAGATAATGAAGTCAAATACCAGCCTCCCATCCTGAGAGGAGGAAAGAAAATCCCTCTGAATAGACAGTTTCTTGCTGAGTGCTCACAAACATGTCCATGAAGGGCTGAAAGCCTCTGCAGGCACAGCAGGCACAGCAGCAGGTTAGAACATCACTCCAGTCCCTCCTTAACCAGGACTTCAGGCTCTATCAGGGAACAGCAGCTGCAGACCCTCCATGCCTGCTATGGGATGGGAAGTCCATTGGATATGCAGCTATGGATTCCCAAATCTCACCTCCAGTTAGTACCTCTGCCCCTCCACAGTCCTCTTCTCCCGTGACCTTGCTGCAAGGCAGCTGTAGTTGGAGCAAAGTGAGTTCTCCTTGCAAGTGTGAATTTCACTATGCTGGGCATCTGCTCAAAGTGAGACATTGCAATTCAGATATTGCATCAAGCCAGTTGTGGACATGAGAGGAAGCAAAGACCATCCCTTATCAGGCAGATAAGGCTCTTCAGGGAAGTGTTTGTTTCCATCCACTCAGGAGAAGCCTAGATGGGTAGGTTGGATATCTCTGCCATCATCATCTAGAGAGAGGAGAGAAGAATCCTTCTCTCATTGTCACTAGAAGGTTTTCACACACCCAAAATGCTATTTAAGCGTGTGCTTTGAAAGAGGTCACTGGCCTTACAAAGGTGGAGAATGTGTGTGTCCTACTGAGGCAGTTAAGTGCCATTTCCCACAGTACAGGTGATCCTCCAACCAGGGAGTGAAGCCTAATGGAGCTGGATGGTCCAGGCCAACCTAGAGACCTCTGCCAGGGGGAGATGAAGTGTGTTCTCCTGAACCCAAATCAGAATCATTAAGTCAGGAAAAGATCTCTAAGATCATCAAGTCCAACCATCAACCCAACACTACCATGACCACTAGACCATGTCACCACTGGATTACTCCCCTCAAAATTCCTTATTGCCAGAGTTTATGCTGCAGATCTTTAAGGTCCCTTCCAACCCTGACAATTCTATGATTCTCCCTGCCCTGGATGGAGTTAGGTGGGGAGAAGCTCTCCTCAGGCTCTCCCTGGGCTCCTCTCCTTTCCTCTCTAAATTGCTGCAGTTCTGATTTGGCTTTCAGCAGTTCCCAGTGCTCTCTATGGGGAAACGATTGGCACTAATTGATAAAATGCTTTCATTTACTTGGTGACAGAATTATTAGAGGCTGATAATTGATGGGGCGATATCACATAGCCTGTTTCCAATGATCACATTCATTACATATCCCTCCTGCTTCCTTCTCTGCAGCTCTGCTGCTTCCATTCGTGTTCAGTTAACGAGATCCTGCATTTCATTAGAGAACAATAAAGTTTGATTATATATAGGAAGAATCCCAGCCATAAATAGTGGCCTGAGTGTCAGGATTTAACATTAGGAAGGCAATCATTTTTTAGAGTGTATTTTGGAGGAGTATTTGCTTCATTTGCTCAGTGAGGGGCTGGTCCAGAGTCCATTGACCTCGGGAAGCCGTCCTGGCAACCCAGGGTGATGTGGACCTGCATGGCAATGGGGTGATGCCAGTGGAAGGGGTGTGGGGGGTGCTTCACAGCCCTCCAGCTCTCTTTAATAAAGATTAAGTAAAAGTTCCATCTTGGGAAGACATACTGTGGAACATGAAGGATTTATTTCAGAGGACATAACTCTGGCAAAGGGGGTTGTGTGAGGGTTGAGAGCACTGTGGGCTCTCATTAGAGTTCTTAGATAACAGCTATTTTCTGGAAACCAGATTTCAGTGTCTGTCTAGAGACTGCAGAAAGAGGAGAGGACTGCCAGGTTGTTAATGATGTTCTGTCCCAGAACATGCTTGCCATCCTGCTAACTCCATTTAGCATAAGTAAAAAACTTGTAGAAAGCAGAAGTTAAACCCAAATCCTGCTATACAAATCTTTCCTTCTATTTGCATTTCCTCTCAGAAATGCTCTATCATGCCCTCCTGTCATGACCTTCACTCTTTTTAACCCCCTTTGCTTCCACCTGTGAACTGGTTCACTCAGCTTCACTTATAAATACTCAGCTGATATTTTTTCCTCTAACTGTGATTAGAAAAAACCAAACCTGTTCAGCAGCAGAGGCCGGGCAGTTTGCTAGTGCTGTTCCTTTAAGTTATATATCCACAATCTCTTCAATCTGCACCTTTCGGATGAGGGGCTGATGATGTGCACCAAGGAGAGGTGCTGGGAGTGGCAAAGGTTCCCACCCGTGGACTGGTGATGGGGAGCAGGGGAAAGATAAGAGAAATAAGATGGAGAAAGGTGAGAAATGTGATGTGTGGGACTGCACATGAATCCCAAGTAGGACAGAGCTGCAGGTGTGGTACAGAATGGAAAGGAGGAGAGGGGGTGATGCTGTGTGGAGGAAGCTCAGCTACCTGAGCTGCATCAAGAGCAGCGTGGCCAGCAGGTTGAGGGAGGGGATTCTCCATCCTTGTGAGACCCCACCTGGAGCTCTGTGACCAGTTCTGGAGCCCCTAGCACAAGAAAGATCTGGATGTGCTGGAAGGTGTCCAGAGAAGGGCCACGAGGATGATGAGAGGCTGGAGCACCTCTGCTACGAGGACACACTGANCCCTGACAATTCTATGATTCTATGGTTGTACCTTGGCAGGAGTGGGGCTAGCCACATCTTCACTCTGATCAATCAAACCAAGTCTCAGCCCATCAGACCTATGGTCTGTTTATCACACAGCTCAGTTTGCTCACCCCCAAGTGTTGCATTTCCAGGGAATGCAGCCAAACACATCACTGAGGTTCCCCCGTGCTCTGTCTCTGCCCTCTCTGAGCTGCAAGTTCTTTAGTTCTGGATGGACTGTGAGCACACACAGCCCAAGCACAAAGGGTTATTATGGGGGACCCACTCACAAGCCTCAGGAGTTAAATGCATTCAGTTGAACATTGCTTCTATCAGCAGCATTTTGCTGCTGTTCTGGCTTGGGAGCCAAACATATGGCCTTACCTTGCAACGGGAACAGGGACTCCCCTGGTGCTTATCACTGACATATGAGACAGGACAAACTCTAATTTGCTCTCCCCTGGCAGCAGGAGACATCTGTGATGCTGGGAGCACTGGGACAGGGCAAGAAAACCATAAGGTAAAGGGTATTGTAGAGAGAGGAAGGGAAAAATTAATTGGGATTAAGAGCAACCCTTTGGCTCCAACTGAGCTGAAGTAGGGGAGGCTCTAGTGTCAGGTAGAGCTGCAGAGATATTGCTAACAATGCAGTAAACAAGGGAAAAGACAGTGCCTGGAAGAAAATTCCCTCAGAGGGATGAGATGGGTGTGTGCCTCCTGGCCTCTAAAGGTGGGTGGGCATTGAGATCCAGAAACACCACTTTGAAGAAATCATAGAATTGTCAGGGTTGGAAGGGACCTTAAAGATCATCACGTTCCACCCCCCCTGCCATGGCAGGGACACCTCCCACTAGAGCAGTTGCTCACAGCCCCAGCCAGCCTGGCCTTCCAAATGTCCAGGGATGGGGCTTCCAGCACCTCTGTGGGCAACCTGGGCCAGTGTCTCCCCCCCCTCCTGGGCAACAACTTCTTCCTAACGTCTCATCTGAATCTCCCCACCTCTAGTTTTGACACATTCCCCCCAGTCCTACCCCTACCCAACAGCCTCAAAAGTCCCTCCCCAGCTCAAAAATATCCTGCACAAAAATATCCTGCCTGGGCAAGGCAGGGAGGATCAGAGGGGACAATGTCTGTGCAGGGAGTGGAGTCCATGGAGAAAAACATTGTCTTGACAGTGATGTCTTATTCTGGACCTTTCTTACTGAGGCACTGGAGAAGTATCAGGGTGTAGACCCCTGCCAAGGGAGCAAACAGGACAGGGAGAAGGAAAATGAAAGAAGTGAACTGAGCTCCTCACAAAGGTATCACCAGTCCCAGGTGAGCCCCTGTGTTTGAGTGGCCTCCTGCAACTTGCCCTCAAAGAGAACATTGAGATTTGTTCCAGGAAGGTGTGAGTGGCAGAGGTCACATCAGGATTGACTCTGGCCACAGGCAATGTTCCGTTGTACAAAGAATGTTCAGAAGCCTGGTGGGCCTTTGGAGCAAAGGTGTTTCATGTTCCAGCAGAACAGGTCACTTGACATTCCTTAAAGGCTTAGTTTTAATCTGCATTTCAGAAAAAAACCCCAACTTTTTCATCTCCTCCTGTGTTTCTAACTGTCAGTGGCACAAAGGTCGGGATCTTGTCAAAGGCTATAGAAATACCCAGCAAAACTGGATCTGGAGTGGGGAATATTAAACCTCAGTTGTCTGTGATGCATTTGGCTTCCTTACCTGGAATTAAACCTCCTCCTGGGCTGCGAGTGAAAAGGAATTATCAGGTTGATGGAATTAGCTGTGGGTTTATTCGGATTATTTATATTGCACATTCAAGATGGTGACTCAGAAGAGGAACAAATACTTGGTGTCCCAGACCCAATGTGTGAAACAATGAAACAAAGCCAAAGCTTCATAGAATCATAGAATGGTTAGGTTGGAAGGGACCTCAAAGATCATCTCATTCCAACCTCCCTGGCAGGGACACCTCCCACCAGACCAGGTTGCTCCAAGCCCCAACCTGGTCCTGAACACGTCTAGTGTTGGGACATCTACAACCTCCCTGGGCAACCTGTGCCAGTGTCTCACCACCCTAAAACAAAAAAGGGAGGCAGGTTCTCATATTATTTATTACCTGTATTGTGCTAGGTGCTGGTATCTGTGGAGATGCAATAGAGCCTTGAGACAGGATGGTAGGAACAGGCTTCCTCAGGGCTGTGCATGGGGCAAAGGGGTCTGCCTGTGAGCAGCTTACACCAGGCATGAGATAAGAGACAGCAGCAGGATTTAGAGTAATCTGAGTGAATTATTTATTATATAAATGATACCTACTGCACAGATTCTGACATGGACTTTGGTGGACAGTCCAAAGTGTACATCTCCAAACATGCTGTCCCCAAAGGGCTTAGAGATAAGAGGCTGAAAGTCCCCAAATCTGTAGAAGAAGATGAGCCACCCCGTGTTGTGACCAGCATGCAATCATTGTCTCCTTCACATTCCATCTTCATCACCTGGGACAGCAAAGAGCTTTAATGACAACCTGGCCCCTGTGCTTGGGATGATTTACATGTGATCACAAGGTAATTATGACTTGCCCCAGTAACAAGTGGATTATGTGAGGACACCCTGTGAGGTGTCCTGAGTGGTACAGGCAAAGTCATGTCACTTCTGTCCTTTCTTCCCTAACACCTGTCATGACAAGCCTGAAAAAAAGGAGGCTCAGGGGAGACCTGGCTCTCTACAGCTCCCNTGGAGCCAGGCTCTGCTCAGTGACAAACAATGATAAGACAAGGGGTAACGGGTACAAACTGGAACACAGGAGGTTCCACTTAAATATGAGAAGAAACTTCTCAGTGAGGGTAACAGGACACTGGCCCAGGCTGCCCAGGGAGGTTGTGGAGTCTCCTTCTCTGGAGATATTCCAAACCCGTCTGGACACCTTCCTGTGTAACCTCATCTAGGTGATCCTGCTCCATCGGGGGTGTTGGACTGGATGATCTTTGGAGGTCCCTTCCAATCCCTGACATTCTGTGATTCTGTGATTCTGTGATGAGGCATTGGAACAGGCTGCTCAGGGCAGGGGTGGAGTCCCCATCCCTGGAGGGATTTAAAAGACATATAGACATAGTGCTGAGGGATCTGGTTTAGTTGAGGGACTTGTCAGTGTTGGGTTAATGATTGGACTGGGTGATCTTAAAGCTCTTTTCCAATCTAGGCAGTTCTGTTGTTCTATGACAAGCTTGGTTCTGGACTTTGTTTCAGACTTTGGTGATCAAACCCTCCAGGCTGGGGGGTGCAGGGCAGGATGCCAGAGCAGGGGATATGCAAGGAGCCAAAAAGAGATGATTGCATCTTTCTCTTATTGCTTAGCCCAGCATCAGGACATCAAAAAGTTCTTCTCTAAAACTCATGAAATTTTAAAAGAATATATTTTTTTTACTGTGTAAATCTGCTGAATTTGTGCATATTGTGTGTTGATCTCCTCCCTCCAGCCAGCAGGACTGAAAACTTTTATTTGTTAATAAAGCTGGGTCTAGAAGATGGAGTATTAAAAACCAGTAGAAAATAATGCTGCATTTCACTGGGTGGAGTTATTGGATTCAGTACCATGAATTCTTTTTATTGAAGCAAAGAATGTCAGGGTTTGAAAGGGACCTCTGAAGATCACCCAGTCCAACCCCTCTGCTAGAGCAGGATCCCAGAGTAGATCACACAGGAACACATCCAGATGGGTTTTAAATGTCTCCAGAGATGGAGACTCCACAACCTCTCTGGGCAGCCTGTTCCAGGGCTCTGTCACCCTCACAGCAAAGAATTGTTTCCTTACATTTAGGTCGAATCTCCTGTTGACCAGTTTGTGGCCATTGCCCCTTGTCCTGTCACTGGACACCACTGAGAAGAGTCTGGCCCCATGCTCCTGACACCCGCCCTTTAGATATTGATCAGCATTGATCAGATCCCCCTCAGCCTCCTCTTCTCCAGCTGAACAGCCCCAGCTCCCTCAGCCTTTCCTCCTATGGTGGATGTTCCAATCCCTTCATCATCCTATTGACCTTGTGCACTCTTTCCAGTAGCTCCATGTCCCTCTTGAACTGGGGGCTGAAGTGCTGGGGTCTGGGCTGTGGGCCCCTAGCTGGAGTTGACCCATGGATGAGTCCCAACCCAGCAACGTGGTTTGTTCTCCAGGTGGTGTCAGGCCCCAGAGGCAGAACCTGCCCCACCTGTGTGAGGAACCAACTGCCCCCAGGTGATGGTGGTTGGTCAGTCAGGAACTGATAAGTTTGGGGAGAGGTCCTGCTGGGGCCAGTTGAGAAGGAGTTTCTGTTGGGGGCAGTTGGAGGAGCTTCATGTTGGAGGCAGCTTTGCTGAGCTCTCAGTGCTGTGTTCCCCCTTGGCTCTCGTGGTGGCTGACTGGAGCTGGAGAAGAACAAGAAGATGAAGGTAAGCTGAGGGGATCTTGCTGATTTTGGTACCTTTTTGGCTTCAACAGGCAGTGCCCCGCTCCTGTGCCTGGCAATGCCAAGCTGGTGTTACTTAAAAGAGGAGAAAACATTTTAACTAGGCAGCCTCAGAACTGGCCACTGTGCTCTTTTTATTGAAACTTATATTTCATCACTCACGAGAGACATGGAAAATCAATTTCACGAGCTGTATTTTTTAAAACAACATATAATTGCTTGCAAATAGGGACTTGGAGCAGAAGTGGCTCCTTCAGTGCTCCAGCAGCAGCAGTGCAGAATTAGAGCACTATGTATATTACTTTCTTGGCAAATCGATACAAAAATAAACAAACAGCAGCAGATTGGTCCCATGCTGATGCCAAGTCCACTCCCAGAGTGGATTTTATAGGCCTTATAAAACCAGACTTTATATGATGGAGTCGTGAGCAGCACTTCCAGTGCTGGGTGTTTCTGTAAATTGGGGGGTTCTGTGGATGGGGCAGCCAGGCTGGAATCACTGCTTGGTACTCACCATAGAGATGCTTTCTTGCAATTTTGGGTACTTTGAGAAAAGATGAGACAGGAAAATGAAGTTGGGAGTGAAGATGAGCTGAGAAATGCTGAGATTTTGATGTTTCTGCCTTTCTGAAAAGATATTTTAATATATTCACTCTAACTGATAGCAGGAATTTACAACAGATCTTGCAACGTTTCCATTTTGCTTTCAATCTCTGAAGATATTTATTTCTCTTGTAGTATGACTGTAAGTGAAATTTTGAACCAGATGTCATTTAGAATGAAAAAATCCCCCCGGGTCTTTTTTGAAATCTAAAGAGACATTTGAAGAATTTATGATTCTTTTGCTTTTAAATGTGTGATTCAGATGGGTCAAAATTATATTATTATAAATAGCTCTTGTTTCAAGAAACCATCATTTGCCACGTCTAGCAAATGATGGGAGGGGAATTTGGAGATGGCTCAAGAGCATCATGAAAGTGTTAAAAATTATCAAGGTACAATATGCTTTATCTATAATTAGAACCAGAACTTTATAGATCATTGCAAAACTGCTAAATTCTGCTGGAAATTAATTGTCATTTCCTGAAAAATAGGTATATTTCTACAACTACACATAGGGAATATTTTGTGGGGGGTCAGATGAGAAGATGTGTCTGTGCCTCGTTAATAGACCAGCATTTGTTTTAGTGTGATGACCCCAAGGTAGGTCAGAACAAGCAGATGCCTAAGAGAGAAGATGAGATGCTCTTTTGGCTATCCCAGGGAGTCCAGATAGTTTGGTTGTTTGTCCAGAATAAATATTTTAAGTGCAAGCAGCGAGCAGGGGTTATTCACTAGGTTTGTGGAGAGGAAGAAATTGGGAGATGACTCTGGGAATGTGGGGATTTTGATGAACATCAGTGATTTCTCTTCCCCTGCAGGCTCAAGCAGTTCACATCTGCTGCTCCTGCCTTGCAGAGGGCAAATTGGGGTTTTTTCCCCAGGAGACAAGCAGGTGAATGGGTGTGATGCAGGATGGATCAGAGTTGTGACTGGACTGACAGGGCGGTGGTGGAAAGAGTCCTGATCTTTCCTCTCTGTGCCAATTGTCTCAGAAATGTCATTGCAGAGCTGGGAGCTGGCCAGTGATCAGGTTTCCTTGGTTCAGGCTGGTTTGTCATGAAATTGGGGTTCTCTGTGCTTGGGAAGGTTCACTGGTGGGGTCCAACTTCTTCTCTTGTCTTGGCTTGGTTGCATACTCAGAGGGCAGGAGTTGCTGGGTGGGAGTCGGTGGCTCTCTGCTGGAGTCAGAGATTTCCCTGCACACAAACTGCTGCCCTGGGAGGTCTCAGGACCACACTGGGAGAGGACAGAAGAAGCAGGCCAGTGCTGACAAGGGCCAGGGCAAGGCCAGAGATGTGCAGCACTGCTGTGAACACTGACAGATCATGGGGACCATGCACCTCCCTCCTACAGCCCTGTGCTAGTTGTAGCTGTGCTGCAGCAGGTATGTAGCAAAGCTTGATCCTGGTTTGGGGTCAGTCTTCCCTTGGCACACCTGAAGCTGCTCTGAGACAGTGACAGGGATTTTCTCCTGCTAAGAGCTGTTCCCCTGCAGGGGAGCAGACTGGGCCTGCCTGAAGCTTCTGTCCTTGTATCAGCTGCTTCCCCATCACTTGAGATAGACCCGTTTGCCAACAGACTCCTTCAGTCTGTCAGTGTCAAGTGATGCTGGAAACAGCCACTGGCCACACAGTGTTACCCCTGCAATGTCTGCTGGTGCTGGAGAGGGTGCAGAGACTGGCAATGAATCTGGTGAGGGGTCTGGAGAATGGCTTATGAGGAGAACTTGAGGGAACTGGGATTGTTTAGCCTGGAGAAGAGGCTGAGGCTGAGAGGAGACCTCATTGCTCTCTACAACTACCTAAAAGGTTGTAGTGAGGCTGATATTGGGCTCTTCTCTTGTCCTGTTGTTAGTTACTTGGGAGGTGATGGCCTCAAGTTGCACCAGGAGAGGTTTAGATTGGACTTTAGGAAGAAGTTCTTTCCTGCAAGAGTGTTCAGGCACTGGACCAGGCTGCCCAGGGAGGTGCTGGAGTCACCATCCCTGGAGGGGTTCCACAAACGAGTAGATGTGGTGCTTTGGGACATGATCTAGGGGTCAGGGAGATGTTGGACAAAGGTTGGACTCGATGATCCTACAGATCTTTTCCAACCTAAATGATTCTGATTCTGTGGTTTCAGTGGGCACTGGAAATGCTCAGCACTCCTTCACCCAGCCTATCTCAATTCCTCTCCTAGCAGCAGCCCTCCTCTCACTGAGAGCCACCCAGGAGTGAGAAGAGCCTTCTCCTGAGGCTGAGGTTTGCACTGAAGGGGTTGAGTTGCCCTCCTCCATCAACCCTCTCTCCCTTGCAGTGAAGGCTCCTTGCAGGCTGGTTGTGTAACAGCCATGGTGCAGATTTACATGTACAAATACCTAGACAGGCAGAGTGGAAATCTCACAATATTTGATTAACCTGAATTATTTGCTTTCATAAACAAGTAGGTTTTCAAGATCTCTCCAGGACTGCAAATGATTTTGGCAATTATCTCAGAGAGATAATTACAGATTTCAAAGGAGGATGCTCCAACAGGGATAAGGGAGGATACAAGGTGACCTACTGCAGTAATCCACCATGAAGATTAGGGAGGAAGACATCAAAAGGAGCTGAGTTTATTGATGCAATTTCTATTAACAGGATTAGTGGTGATAGCAGAGGAAAACTGCCCCAGACAAGAGACATTTCTCTTCAGAGCTCTGAAAACAACAGTTGTATTTACTATCCTGGGACTGGTGATTCCTGCAGGCACCATGGGCAGGGTGAGAGGCTGGTGTCATCCTTGGGTCCTGCCCCCACCAGAGGCTGTGGTGGAGAGCTCCTGCTGAGGAGAAGCTCCTGTGAGGTGTGTTGCAGGTCACTACTCTTGTTAAAACACCCAGAGCCAGGAGATGTGGGCACTGTCACAGTCCTCCTCCCAGCACCAGGGAGTCCTCCTGGTCCATTCCTCTTTCCTGCCTTGTTAGAAGCTTGCAAAGGTTGGGTCCTCTCTGGGACAAGTGTTGTTTCAGTACATGTTCTCTACTAGGAGAACAAGAAAGAGGGAGGGGATTTTCCATTTCTCCAAAACCTCTGCAAAATCTGGTAGGTTGTGCATTCTTTATGGGTAAATGATCTTTGGGATGTGGTCTGGGGGTCAGGGAGATGTTAGATGAAGGTTGGACTTGATGATCCTAGAGGTCTTTTCCAACCTAAATGATTCTAAATTGTCTGTTTTCAAATGCTCAGTGTCTGGGTTTTAATGAAACTGAAAAAAACAACCCCAAAACCTAGATGCATAACGAGAAAAAGTGTCTTTCTCTAATTCACATCCATCTAGTCAAGTTTTGGGTTTCCTTCTCATTTGTTGGAAAACAATTCACAGCAAGTTATGGAGTGGGAAGGTGCTTCTTGCCTAGTTTTGTTCCTTTTGTCCTGCCAATGCTGTGGTCAGAGGGAGTCAGAGGCTGCTGCAGCTCCCCCTGCCCATCTCCTCACGTGCTGGTTCCATCACCTGCTCCATTGGCCCAAAGACTTTGATAACTCCAGGGATCTACTAAAGCAAGCAAGTTGCCTTAAATTCATTTTGCACTGACAGTATGGTGGGAGTCCAAGGTGCCATGAGATGTTTTAGCCCCTGCTTCATATGGAAGAGATGCTGTGAACTTTTATAATAGGGCTTGCTATGAAATACCAGCTCAGTTGGATTCCCAAGCTGCCCCTTCCCACCTCAGCTCCTGCTGTTGGTGTGTGCTTGTTTGTGCTTGTCCTTCCAGACAGCTGGGACTTCTCAAAAAGCTTGTTTGGTTGTTGCTTGTTTGTTTGGTTTTAACTTGGAAGAAAAAACTTAAATATAAAATCCCTTCCACTTCTCAAGCCATTGAGCTGGAAAAGAAAAAGTTGCTGAGTTGGAGATACCAAAATGGTGATTTTTGACAACTCAGGGATGGTTTTTAGCTGTTCATGCTGCATGTTCTCCTGTAAAAAAAAAAAAGTCAGATTTCTGTACTAATGAAGCAGGGCTTGAATTTAGAGGTCTTGTTGCTCTTCCATTGTGAAAAGTGGGAAGTGATAGGTGGTGACAGGTGAGAGCTGCCATGCTGTCATCTCCCATCTCCTCACTGCCCTTCTGTGGCACCAGGAGCCTGGCACTGCCCCTGCTCCAGGTGCCCTCAGCCTGGACGTCCCAAAGCAGAGCCCAGGACACTCACAGCATCCCCCAGGTGCTGTGAGGACCCTCCCATGGACACACCTGTAGCCCCAGTTGCTTCCCACGTCCCTGCTGCTCCATCCCCCTTGGAGATGCCAGGCTGCCCCTCTCTGGGGGTGCTACATGGTGCTCTCCCCATACAGGAGCAAGGGTCAGCTTCAGATCCTGCCCCTTCCTGAGGTCTCTGCATAAAAATCCACAATTTCCCAGGCCTAATGAGATGTGCTGGGTGCCCAAGGTTGTTGCTGACACACTTGCTGGAGCAGCTCTGACTCCTCTGCATACATAAGCTTGCTTTGTTCCTGTGCCAGGCTGTTCTGAAAAAGCCCCAACTCCCATGACTAGAGCTCTCTCTCACCAGATTTATGGAGAGCCACCTTCTGAGCAGGGTGCAGTGGAGTGTCCACCAGCCCTTGGCTCTCTGGTGCATCCTTCATAGTGCAAACTCCCCCAGGCAATGACTGCAACTCTCATTTTTTTCAGTCCAGGATAGTTGATTTGGTACCAGTAATTGCATTTTTGTTCCCCTACCATACTTGAAGCAGTTTGATAAAGCCCATGAATCACTCTTGATTCGGGGTGTGGACCCCCCAGAGCAGCCATTGGTGTGGAGGGAGAGGGACATAATGTTGTGCTCAGAGCCACTGACTGGATTTCCAGCTTGCAGAGCTGAGGTGTGGATGACAGATGGTGACATGTGCAGGTGTCACAGTGGAAGATGGTCATTGCATTTCCACAATAGCTTTATGGGGAGGGAAAATTGAATTTTCAACCAGCAAAGATTTTCAGAAATTGGAAAAAAGTATTATTGAAAACTATTTGGATTTCAGTTTGCTTCTTTTTCTTCTGCTTTGTTTTTTTCCTAAAGGAAAACTCTTTCAACCTGCATTCTTTGTAATACAGTGTTCTGGCTTGGGCCCTTGGTCAGTCAGACCCAGATAATTCTGTCGAGTTAAAAACTGACATAAAATCTGCCCTCTAATTTTGTATTTTCAAGAAGAGTTCAGCTGATGTAATGCAAAAAGACAGATAAGTTCACTTCTTAAAAATATCACCAAAATAGTGAGAGTCTCTGAGTTGAATAACCTGAGAAACAAGGAACTTTGGGCTTTGAATTCATTCTGTCTTCCAGCCAAGGGACATGGTCTAGTGGTCATGGTAGTGTTGGGTTGACAGTTGGACTTGATGATCTTAGGGGTCTTTTCCAACCTAATGATTCTATGATGATGGCCATGGGTTTGTTGTGTGATCCTGCTCCCCAGCAGAACAGGGTCCAGAGACCTTTCACGTTAGTCCCTCATGCATGATGAGTACCAGCCAAAGGTGAGCTGCTTTGGTGTGGGGGTGTCACAGAAGCTTAGGATGCAGAAGTGGTGCTTGCAGTGTCTTCCACTCGGGATAATGTTTCCCATCTTGAAGGTCACTGAGGACCGAGAAAGTCTTAGAAATTACCAATAGTGTGGCAAGAGACAGACCCTCCCAGCCTCTCTCTGGGAGACAGTGGTTGGCAGGCAAATGAACCTTCTTCAGCAATACACAGGCCAAGGGCCTCCTGGGCAACTTTCTGGCCCCTTGACACCACCTTCAGGTATCAGTGCTCATGGTCCACAAGAATCATAGAATGTTTGAGGCTGGAAGGGACCTCTAGAGCTCATCTGGTCCACCCTCCCTACCCCAGCAGGGACATCTCTACCTAGGGCAGGCTGCTCAGAGCCCCAGCAAGCCTCACCTTGAATGTCTCCAGGGATGGGGCCTCCACCTCCTCTCTGGGCAGCCCATTCCACTCATCTATCACCTTCAGATTAAAGAACTTTTTTCTAATCTTCAGCCTAAATCTCTCCTTTCCCAGCTTAAAACCATCACTCCTGGTCCTACTGTTACAAACCCTTTTGAGTAGACCTTCCCCTGCCTTCCTGTAGCCCCTTCAGATACTGGGAGCATGCCATGGTCTAGTTGGTTTTAGGTTTTAGACCTATCAGGATGAAGTGCTGCTGGTGGAAATGGGAATGTGCCTGAGATTGCCTGCACAACATGAAATGGGCAGCTCAGATCAGCTCCAGTGAGAGACACCTGTTGACTCCTCCCATGCCAAGGAATAAGTAATAACCTGGGTGTTCCCCAGTTCCAGGAGATGTTAGGAGAGCAATAGGGTATTTGGCTCAGGGATCTTCATACACAGTCTCCAGTGACACAGAGCCAATAAGCAGTCATCTGGTGTGAAGAGAAGAGGGTGCAGGAAAGGGTTTTGGTGGGGATTTGATGGTTGGAGGCTGCCCAGGCACAGGTCTGGAGGCTCATTCTAGGAGAAGACTTGGTGGAGCCTGGCCAGCCTCATAGGTGAGAGCAGCACATCTTCAGAGCTTCAGTACTCACCAGGTTCTGTCCTAAAGGATCTGCTAATCAGCCCCTCCTTAATTATTTCCTCTTGAGCAAGAAGTGAGAGACCCAACAGCCCATCAAGCACATAAACACCTCCCTGTATCTATAACCAAGTAGTCAGTTTAGCAGGTGGAGACTTCAGCCTGTTCCCATCTCGGGGCCAGCTGCAGGATTCGTTTCTCCTTGAGCAGCAAACCAGTGTCCCCACACAGAGCAGTGCTGTGAACCCCACACCCACCTCATCCCCTTCACCTGCTACCTGGCCCAGATTGAGAGAGGAGCAGTTAAAAATAGTCCCACTGCTAAGGCTGTGTGAGACCACCTGGCTTCAGAGCAGGATCACACCTCTTGGTGGCATCTTCTCACCCCAGTTCCCTCCCTGGCCTCCCACCCCCCTCCCCAGCCCCGGCTCCCTCACCCTGATGTGAAACCAGCTGAATAATTGATGATCTGCTTTGCTGAGTGAACTGAAAAATGGATTTTTTGGGTCAATCCAAAAGGAAATGTTTCTTTTTTTTTTTCTCCCCCTAACCCACGATCTGGAAAAGAAACCTGGAGACAAACACATGTAAGAGTGAATTAAACATTCTGGGTTTAAGTTTAGTTAAAGCTCTTTCCTGTGTCCTCTTGGGTCAAAACAGAAGGAACAAGGGGAGGATAACAAGAGGTGGGAAATAACCAGGTTATGTTCCTGGAACCTGTGGTTCCATGCTTGGCTACCCACAGACCAGGCTTATGCTACGTGACCTTATCAGCCAGGCAGTGTCCTAGAAAAGTGTGAGGCACAGCTGAGCTCCAGCAGCATCCTGCACCCTGGCTCAGAGAGCCTTGCAAAGCCTCCTGAGTGACCTCACCTGCTGTGGTGAACATGCTCTCATTGGCCAGGAGATGAAAGAAGACACATCAGGAAAAAAACCCAGCCAAACTATGAGGGTCGACCAGAAAGGGACAGGCAGCAGGAGCTTTGGGGTATCTCCAGGGCTTCTGAGGGCACAGCAGACCAAGCTGTGCTGAGGAAAAGCTGTTTGCCCTCCTGAATTTCTGTTAAAGTCAGGCTATTTCCAAAGATAAGGAAAAAAAGATGTCTGGAAGGTGACACCCTGTGTCACACCTGGAGGGATAAGGAGTAAGAAGCAGCGTATCAAGGATCCCTCATATCTCTGTACAGGATGTCATGTGTGAGCAAGTAGCTCTGTGAGAGGTCCCAGGGAACCTGCAGAGCTCCCACCTCTCCTGGTTCTGGTGGAACAATGTCACCACTGTGGTGGCAGGTCCCTGTGTTGGTCCCAGCTCACTGAGACTGGTCTGCTGCGTGTTGAACTTCTCAGGAATGGGGGAAGCAGGAAGGGCAGGTAATAGGAAATGTGGGTTCCTTAATGAGAGACTTTGGTTTGAAAGCTACTTTCTGGGCAAAGAAGTAAATAACTTTTTCTTACAAAATTGAAATTGGCAATAAGAAAACATTTTCAAAAGAAAATATCCCTGTTCATGGCCCCACCTGCTTTGCTTACACCTTGTTTTACAAGGGCCAAAGGAGTGAGTCCCACATGGTGTGTCTTCCTGCAGGATGCTGAGATCAGGGTCTGCTGCTCTGTCTCTTCACTCATCATGGCCAACTAAGACATGATGACTGGGGCTATTTACATCTATTACCTGCTTTTTACATCTTCACTGCTTTGTTCAGTTCCCTCTGTGTTCATAGAATCATAGAATGGGTTGGATTGGAAGTGACCTCAAAGATCATCTAGTTCCAACCCCCATGCCATGGACAGGGACACCTCCCACTAGAGCAGGTTACTCAAGGCCCTGTCCAGCGTGGCCTTGAACACCTCCAGGGATGGAGCATCCACAGCTTCCCTGGGCAACCCAGGCCAGTGTCTCACCACCCTCAGTGTTTCTTGAATCAAAGGAAGCACAAGACCTTACTTGTAGGTAAGGCAGGACTTCTTGTTCCCTTCAGGCCACCATTGCCAGGCAGCACTAACTGGGAGGGAGGTTGTGGTGGTCCATCTCTCTTGTCTGACTGGGCAAAGGACCCCCACACACATGCAGTTCCCCTTGAATTTTTCAAATCATAGAATCATAGAATGTTTGAGGCTGGAAGGGACCTCCAGAGGTTGTCTGATCCAACCTCCCTACACCAGCAGGGACATCTCTACCTAGGGCAGGCTGCTCAGAGCCCCAGCAAGCCTGACCTTGAAGGACTCCAGGGATGGGGCCTCCACCCCCTCTCTGGGCAGCCCATTCCACTGATCTATCACCCTCATGTTAAAGAACTTTTTTTCGACTATCCAGTCTAAATCTCTCCTTTCCCAGCTTAAAACCATCACTCCTGGTCCTATCATTACAAACCCTTTTGAATAGACCTTCCCCCTCCCCAAATGATGGAGACTTTTTACTTCTGGGAATGCTTGAAAATGATGTGCTGAAGCAACGCAAGCTCTAAGCTCAGTAAGATATGAACTTAGAATTAAAGGCCATAAAATAAAGCTCAATACTTGTTCAGCCAGCACAAAAAGACTTTGCAAGCACAGTGTGCTGTTATCTATATTACATTACAGAGGCTCCTGTGGAGTTTAGTGCTGCACAAATCTATCACCAAAGACTTGCTTGATTTTAGACCCAAAGCTTCCTGCTGCAGAAGAGCTGGGGATTATTGACCCCTGAATCAGGCTGTAATGGCATAAATATTGACAATCACTGGGGTAAACATGCACGTTTATTGAGCCAGGTGCTGTAGCTCTCCAGGTTTACAGAAGTAGAAGGAAGAGCAAATCATGTTTGAGGAGACAAGCTGTCAATACAGACTTTTATCAGTTCCCGAGCTGGAAACGTCTGCCCTGGGGCTTCACACAATGTCAGGGAGTGGAAGGGATCTCCAGAGATCATCCAGTCCAACCCCCCTGCCAGAGCAGGATCACCCAGAGCAGCTCACACAGGAACACGTCCAGGGGGGCGTTAAACGTCTCCAGAGAAGGAGACTCCACAACCTCCCTGGGCAGCCTGGGCCAGGGTCTGGCACCCTCACCAGGAAGAAGTTTCTTCTCCTATTGATGTGGAACCTCCTCTGTTCCAGCTCACACCCATTGCCCCTTGTCCTATCATTAGATACCACTGAGAAGAGCCTGGCTTCGTGTGGAGAGGGCTCATCCCTACTCCTGGGGCAGGACATTCCCAGACCCCACCTGAGCCCATTCCCCATGACCCTTCCAGATGATGTACTTTTGGTAGGATAGCCAAGATAAGTCTTTCTAAGGAAATTTTTCTGTGAACATTTTCCATGCACACCCCCACAAGGTAACAGCAGAAAAGTCTCAGGGCTGAAAAAGGGAGAGTCAGGCACATCCAAACTCCTGCACATGTGCACACTGTGATTAGAAGGGCAGTTAGGAGCACTCCAGTGACATTTATTAGCCCACATTCCATTCCATACGTGTGCCACGTGCCCAGTCACACCCCTATTGCTGCACTACTTTGGGAAGCTCCACTTCACACTTTGCTGGGGAATGTTTCTGGGTCATAATCTGTTCTTTCCGAGCACAAGCCAACTACCAATAACTGATGCAGTGCCAAGAGAACATTTTCCCCAGGCACTTTATTTGCTAATTATCCACCATGGGGTTCCTCAGCTGTTGCTGGCCCCTGTTTGGAGAGGGAGCTGAGCTGGAGGGGGCCTGTTGTGATCAGGTCTGGTGATTTCAGTTGTAGGTCCTACATGGCTACCTTTCCTGAAGCTTTTCCTCTTTGGAGGGGGCTGTAAGCAGATGTTGTTGCTTGTCACCATGACTCTTTCCAGGCTTTTCCTGCTCTAGCACAAGGACTTAGCTCAGAGCCTCCTGCATCCCTCATCCTCAGGTGCATTTCCTGGGTATCAATATCAGACTTCTGAGAGTTTCTTGTTTCACTGGCAATGTTTCCTTTCCACAGAGGTGGAACAGAACTCAAATGTGAGGAGACAGAGCAAACAAGATCTATTTTGCACAGCAGTTATCCCTCTGTCACCCAGTCTGGGAGCTACCTGAGCACACACATAATCTATGAGATTCGTAGTGGTGGAAACCCCCCCAATGTCAGATACTCATTTCCACCCATGGACTGATGATGGACTAGTCACAATGGAAACTCTCCTTCCTTCACCACCTATTATAGATTCTCACTCTCTGTTTGCCACTGGTGGCAGACATCCCGTGCAGAGATGCAGGAAGATGTCCTAGGATCTCAGGGGCTCCTAGAGAAGACAGGGGACACTTCCATGCCTGGCTTCTCGAGGCAGCTCCACTCTCTCTGATACTCATAGCACACATTCATCCTCATTTCAAGAGAAAAACTTCCCCTAGATTAATGCAAATTCAAGGAGGGCAATGAATATTCAACAACCTCCAAGAAGGAAAGAGGGAAACTCAATGAAATTTCCGACTGAATATTAAGCAATAACTCCTATTAATTAAGATTAGACTTCAAGGATTTGAGCAGACTGTAGTCAGCAGTGGTTAGATGGAACTGAATGAATATTTAGCATCTCTTATTCCTAGGATTCAGATTCTCACTGAGCTGTGTAATACTCTGGCTCCACGCTGTCCAGAGGAGTAGTCTGAATTTGAAATATGTTTTGAGAGCCAGATAGGAAGTGGCAGAAACAGTCTCATTATTACTCAAACATCTTGGCAGATAAACTGCAGTTTTTTGCAGCAAAATAGGCTCCAAAATTACTTGATTATTAGTTTTTAGAATGCTTTGTGTGTAGTTTTGTTCATTGTCCACACTTTTGTTTTCCTGCTGAGGTGCCATAGATGCTAATTTTGCAAATGACTGGGCTTTTCAAATTCATTGGGTTTAGTCTGGGGAGATGGTGTAAACGTTCTCTCTTAGAAGTTGGTTTTGGCTCAGGAACAGTGTTGGGTCGTGTTTAAGCACATGCTTAAGTACCAGGCTGAAAAAGGAACCCAAAAAAACCTAACTCACAAATCCTCATTAACATTAAGTCAAATGGGCTTGAATCATAGAATTGTCAGGGTTGGAAGGGACCTTAAAGATCATCCAGTTCCAACCCCCCTGCCATGGCAGGGACACCTCCCACTAGACCAGGTTACTCACAGCCCCAGCCAGCCTGGCCTTAAAAGTTTCCAGGGATGGGGCTTCCAGCACCTCTCTGGGCAACCTGGGCCAGTGTCTCCCCACCCTCCTGGGCAAGAACTTCTTCCTAATGTCTCATCTGAATCTCCCCACCTCTAGTTTTGATCCATTCCCCCCAGTCCTACCACTACCCAACAGCCTCAAAAGTCCCTCCCCAGCTTTCTTGTAGCCCCCTTCAGATCCTGGAAGGCCACCAGAAGGTCCCCTTGGAGCCTTTTCTTCTCCAGACTGAGCCACAGTGTTCATTCTGCTAGGTCTGAACATCAGCTTGTCTTGAACTCAAGGACAATCTCAGCTCCAGGACTTCTGGTGTACATTACTATTGCTACTTCTATTGCTATTAACATGAATATTAACACAAACAATAAGATTTTGTTTATTTACTTTGTTATACTTTCCCCACATGAATTGTTGTTGTTATTCCCCACCTTTGTTGTTTTTAAGTCTGATGAAATCTTTCTGTTGCCCATTACGTAATGTCTAAGACAGATCCTGTAGTGAGGGCAGGTTCAGATCTCTTCTGTCCACATTTCTTCTTCAGCTGATGTTGATACATCTTTAGCAAATGGAAGTTCTGTGTCCCAGTAGATGGTGCCTTTCGTGACTACATTGGTGACTTTGTGTCCAGAAGTTGCTTTGTCTCTTAGTGAGCCCAGAACTCTGGAGGTCCACGTTGCCACTGTGGTTGTTCAGCTCCTAGAAAGCAATAAAATATTCATTGTTTCCCTGCTCTTGCTATGATTTTTTTGGATGTTCGCATTTGCCCTGCAGCTACCACAATGTATAGCTCTAAGTTCACTGCAAGGACCCAGTAGGATTTGTCCTTGAAGGGGAAGGGTTTGAGCAGAACACATTTAGATAGTTCAATGGATACTTGTCTCATAATGTTGAGATTGCAAGGCACGGGCCAGTGCATCCCTTACTCCCATGGACCATGTAATGCAGCAGAAGTGAGACACAGGCTGTGCCTTAAAACTTCTGGACACACCTTGAAGGAAGCAGACATCAGATCTCATCTTGCTCCAACACAACCTCAAACTTGACCCGTTCAGTCTGGGATCCCACCTCAGTGCTGGCTGGCAGCCGTGGAGGACAGATGACAGTGGAACATGCCATGGAATAAGAGAAGAGTTAATCAGGCAGGTGAACCTCCTTGCATATCTCTCTTTTTAAAAACTGTCACCAAACTAAATCTGAAACAAGGAATTAATGGATGATCTGGTGCTGAATTTACATTTACTTCCATCAGAATAGTCACAGTGAACTCCAGCTCAGCTCCATGGCACGTGTGGTACCCTCAGTATAGGCACAAATCCTGTGGCACTGTAGCTTCTGTGCAGAGTGTGAAATATCTACCATAAAATCATAGGCTGGTTTGGGTTGGAAGGGACCTCAAAGATCATCTAGTTACAACCCCCCTGCCCTGGCAGGGACACCTCCCACTAGAGCAGGTTGCTCAAGGCCCCATCCAACCTGGCCTTGAACACCTCCAGGGATGGAGCATCCACAACCTCCCTGGGCAACCTGGGCCAGTGTCTCACCACCCTCTGAGTGAAGAATTTCCTTCTGATTTCCAATCTAAATCTCCCCTCTTCCAGTTTGAACCCATCACCCCTCGTCCTATCACTCGAGGCCTTTGTGAAAAGTCCCTCCCCAGCTTTCTCATAGCCCCCTTCAGTTGCTGAAAGGCCACAAAAAGGTCTCCTCTGAGCCATGATGTTTGAGTTTTGTACCTTGTTTTGTACTTGGCTCATGATGTTTGACCTTGGCCCACTCTTGGGTTTGAGAGTCTAACAGCCCTGTTTTGACAAGTTAGTTAAAAGAGATTAATTAGCATTCAGGGGTAATGCAGGGTCCCTCTCTTGCAGTGAAAGGTTCTGACTCCCTCCTTGGTGGATTAATCCTTTTCTTCTCAGGTTTGAACTTACTCATTCTGTGGAATGACCCCAGATCTCTTCAGGGGCTTTCATTAAACACGCTCAGCTCCTCCCTGAACAATTGCTGTTCCTGTGGTGAGCAACACTCAGACGTTGCAGGTCTGCTGAACCAGTCTGTGATGCCCCCCAGGGGCAATACATTTCCAGTGCTGGGAAGCCCTGTGTTTAAGTGTTGTTCTTCAGAGGAATCAAGTGACCTCCCCAGCAGTAGCTGCAGCAGAGCCCCTGCTGTCACAGCTTGCTAAAAGATGCAGGTCCAGCCCTGAACTTGTCTGCTGCAACTCCCACTCACAGGCTGCCAGGGCGAAGCGTCTCCAAAGCTTGTGTGAGCTGATTGAGATCAAAGAAATGTGGTTGCATAAATCATAATATTTCTGGAATGCTAAACTGGAATAAAAGGAATGCAAAGGGAGGGAGATGGATATGAGGAACGTTGAACAATATCCCCCCATGGGCCCATCTCAGCCTCACCACTGATGGGGCTGGCAAGGGCTGCTCTCACTCTTGTCACAACTGAGGGGCAGTGCTGGAGCTGGGCTGAGGTGGATTCCTGCTTGCTGGGCTTCCAGATTGCTAAGACTGAGCTATGCATGAACACACTTCTTGTGGAGAAGGTGGCCCATGGGGCTGACTTGTTGCTTAACACATTAACTGTCACCCCAAATCTCCCCAACTGTTTAGTGTAGCAGGTGAAAGAAGTATATGGAGCCCCTGGTTCAGGGTGGAGCTGGAAGCCAGCCCGGGAGTGGCTGGAGCGGTTGGTGCTGTGTGAGGTAAAGGACTGTGCCTGTAGCACTACCCACACCTGCAGCCAGCTCTCTCAGGTCTGTTAACCCTCATAAGATACCCAAGATGAGCTCTGCTTCCTCCTGCCAGCCAGTGTTTGCTCTGGCTGGACACTGAGGGACTAGGAGGTGGATGTGCAGAAAGGGACGTGGGGGTCCTTATGGGCAACAAGTTGAACATGAGCCAATGTTGTGTCCTTGCAGTAAAGGAAGGCAGTGACATCCTGGGCTGCGTTAGGGAGGTCATCCCCCACCTCTGCTCAGGACAGGTGATGGGTCTGGTGATGAGGTCCCCAGCAGAAGATAGACAGGGATATCCTGGAGCAAATCCAGAGCAAGGCAATGAAGGGGATTAAGGGATCAGTATGGGACTGAAAGACTTGGGAGCGTTCAGCCTGGAGAAGAGAAGTCTCAGGGACACCTTCCCAGTGTGTGTCTGTGCCTGGTGGGAGGGTGTAGAGATGACACAGGGAGACTGTTCTCTCTGTTATCCAGTGACAGGACAAAAGGAAATGGACACGAACCAAAAACCAGAAAATTCCATTTAAAAATAAGAAAATCATTTTTTTTACTGTGAGTGTGATCAAACCCTGCAACAGGTTGCTCAGAGGGGTTATGGAGTCTCCATCCTTGGAGATATGGAAAACCCAGCTGGCTGTGGTCCTGGGCAACCTGCTCCATCTGAACCTGTTTTGAGAAGGGGATTAAGACTGGAAGGTCTCCAGAGGTGCCTCCAGCCTCAGCAATTCAGGGATTCTGTGGTTTTGTGATGCTTCTAACATGTTATTTAGACTGCTGGTTTGTGGGACATTAAGGGTTCTCATCGTATCTAAAGCTTTGTGCTTCCAGTAGGATAAACCTAACCCCATGCCAGGACAGATGCCCTGGCCCAATGGAAAACAGCTTCCCATTAAATCCTCAGTGCTGAGCTTCACAGGTCTTTGGAAAGGGTATGAATTCCCCAACGTGGCTGAGCTCTGTTCTGCAGCCAGTTCTGACTGGAGCAGGTAACAACAGTGTCATTTCTACAAGACTCAGAAACAAATAATTAAATCAAGAGGGCTCTTGATTGATACTTCAAGTAGATAATAGAGAAGTCATGGAGCTGAGCAGGAGCTTACAAGCAAAAACCCCTGTATTATTAATCCCAGAGGTAGCACCAATGATTTACCTGTCAAATAATTTCATATGACTATTGAATACCTCTTCAAAGCTAAAAATGCCCCAAGCAAAGCCAAGTCATTACCTTGTACATAATAAAACCCCCTCGTTTTTGAAAAATCAGTTCTGCTTAGGAAATGAGACTGCTTTATATTAAATCTATCCATAAAGGGACCAAAGGAATTATCCCGAGCCTGCAGACACTGGTGTGTAGGTATTAGCTGGAATCATGGAGCAGGGATTGCTGCTATCAGCTAGTCCCTCTGCAACCACTTTGTCTAATCACTTGTATAAAGAAGTTTACCCCTTATTCCCTTCAGAACCAGGCACTTCATAGAATCACAGAATGGTTTGGGTTGGAAGGGACCTCAAAGATCATCCAGTTCCAATCCCCTGCCATGGCAGGGACACCACCCACTAGACCAGGTTGCTCAAGGCCCCATCCAGCCTGGCCTTGGTCACCTCCAGGTGTTCAACCTGTGCCAGTGTCTCACCACCCTCAGGGTAAAGAATTTCCTTCTAATGTCCAATCTAAATCTCCCCTCTTCCAGTTTCAAACCATTACCCCTTGTCCTGTCACTCCAGGCCATTGTAGAAAGTCCCTCCCCAGCTTTCTTGTAGCCCCTTTCAGATATTGGAAGGCTGCAATAAGGTCTCCCTGGAGCCTTCTCTTCTCCAGGCTGAACAAGCCCAAGTCTCTCAGCCTGTCTTCATAGGAGAGGTGCTCCTCTAATCATCCTTGTAGTCCTCCTCTGGACCCTCTCCATGTCCTTCTTGTGCTGGGGGCTCCAGAGAGCTGAGCTGTGAGACTCAGTCAGACTAGACTCTGTCCTTCTCTGAAATGGTCCAGAAATACTTCTGTGGCAGGACAAAGGCAGGAGCTTCAGGATGGAGAACGTGGTGGAGGGATGGTTGTGCCAGCCAAGGCTCCTGTTGTATCTGGGAGATGTGGCCACACTTCAGCAAGCAGCTGATAAGGAAAACCATCTGAAATGCTTGCAGCAATGCAGCAGGACCAGCACCCTTCCTCCTGGCTTGGAGTAGCTGTGCTTGAACCCCCAGGCCTGAACCTCCATGTTCTCTCCAGGAGGTGAATGCTCTCAGCACAAGGCCTGAACAGCACCTGCTCATGTCTCAGCTCTCTCCTTCCCGCTGCTCTTTGCCTAGAAATTCCATCTAGGTGCCAAGACATGTTTCCCAATTAAGAACGTGTTGACACTGGTACATTCCCACAAGAAGACATCTCTGTTTTCTGAGGAAAAGCTGTTTCTGGGAAGGCTCATTTCCCTGCTGTGATCCTGCACCCTTCTGTCAGCCATCTGGTGACATGTCCTCCCCTGTGCTGGGCCAGCACCCGTCCTCTCCTCCACTTACCTCCACCCGTGGTTCCTGCACCCTGCTCTGGCCAGAGGGCAAGATGCTGCAGGTGATGGTGCTCCCTTGTCAGAGCCAGACAAGGTGGTGTGTGCCCTTTCCCTGTTGGACCAGGACTTCTGTTTAATCTCTGTGCCACGCTCTCGTTGCTCACTCTCTGCGTACAAAGATTCATTAAGAGGGCAACATACGATCTGCCCACATTAGGGAAATGAGAACAGGATTGCTCCATCCCTTCCATTTGCATAGGCTGGGAGAGCATTTTACATTCAATTCAGATTCCTACTGAGGACATCTATGAGTCTGCAGAAATGCAAATACATTCCCTTTTCCACAGGGATGATGTTTTGGACTCAAAGCTTCCTAGAGCAAATATTAATGCTGATACAATTAGACACCCCAGCAGAGCAGTCTGAGTGAGATGAGAGTAGCTGGGAAGCAGAGTTCAACTTTTGTCTCTGGTAGGAAACAGTTAAAAATTGCTGAACCTAAAAAAAACCCAAAACACCTTTGACAATGTCCAAACCACCCATTGGCAGGTTGTACCTTGCTTGGGTCTTGAGGGATCTTGCCAGTAAGAGCTTCACAAATTCACTGACCCCATGAGCACTTTGCATGAGACCACACTCCACGATCCCACTTCCATTCCACCAGCAGGATGGAAAGAAATAGTGTGAACCAAGAAGGAGCCAGGCTGGCTTCAGAGGGACAGGCTGAAAGATTCAAGCATGTTTAAGGTAATAAATTAACACATGAAGAGGATGATTAACCATTAACAGGTTGCCCAGAGAGGTGGTGAGACATTCAAGGTCAGGCTTGATGGGGCTCCGAGCAACCTGATCTAGTTAGAGATGTCCCTGTTTATGGTAGGGGGGTTGGACTGGATGACCTTTAGAGGTCTGTGATTCTATGAGAGGAAGAAATCACACTTGTACTCTGAACACAGGCTGCCCAGGAGGGTTGCAGCAGCTTGAATTCATCCACAGTGTGTTGGAGATTTAGACAGACATGTTTCCCATGCTCAAACACGTTAGGGCTGATTCAAGTCTGATTTGTTCAGGCTGATCTGGAGAACCCTTTCTAGGGTTTGGCAAGGTGCAGCATGGCCCAGTCTCTTGATGTGGTGCAAGCCTCAGATTGTGTAGGGTTTTCTGTCCTGTGACTGCAAGCAGATCTCAGCGTGCTTTGACAAAGCTTGGGCACCCAAGCTAAGAGCCTCACGAGGCTCCCCCTGCTCAGTGAGCTCTTCATGGAGATAGAGGCATTGCCAGGTGGCCATTCACCCAGTGTATACACCAACCTTCTCAAGGCATCTGAGAGTCACCATTTTAAGCCAGTGCTGTCATTTTGAGGATGCATTTCCTGCTATTTAAATTTCAGGCAGTAGTTTTCAGATAGCTGGTGTCTGCAGGAGTCATGTTCTGTCCCCTTTCTTCAGGGATGCAAAGGTTACACCAGGACTGGAAAAAGTGCTACAGGATGCTCTGTCCAAATGTGCAAGGGAGAGAAAGAAAGGGGCAAGAACTCTTGCAGCTCAGAGGATCTATGGGTGTCCCTCAGGGAGCAGCAGAACATACGGGACAGTTGGGTTGTGCATTTGAAGTTAGGCAGAGCCTTCCTGGGCAATTAATGTAGCTGAGAGGTAGGTAATGAATGACAAACAGTGAGACTTGAAGGGAAGCCCTTTGTGTTTGGAGCTGAGGGAGGAACATGTCCTTGCTCAAGAAGTTACAAGGAAAAATTCACTGCTTGAGTATCATGAACACTCAAGATTTCTGTGGTGGGAGACACAAGGACAATATAATCAGGACAGCTTCCCCATCCTTCAAGGATGAAAGCAATATCATAGGTTGTTGCAAGCTGTAAAATTAATTCTTTTGCGTGTCTGGCAGGTGTTTTTCGTGAGTGAGGAGGCTTTTGACATCCTCCAGCACCAAGGCCAAAGGACAATTCTTCATCCCAAAAGCAATCCTTCAAAAGAAAGGAATTAGACCAGGCCCTCAGGCCTGGGTGGGCTGTGGGAGTAGGACAGGGCTCTTTTCTGCAGGGCTGTGTATATGATGTGGTCTAGCTGAGGTGGTTTGATGATCCAGCTTTGACCTGGGGCTCCCGTGGGCTGTGTAGGGATGTTTGTCCTGCCTAGATTTGCTGGCTGAGGATGGAAGTGGTGAAAAATAGTCCTTGGTGTCATGGACAGAGAGGGCTTTGCTGGCTGGCCCTTCACATCACTAAAATGTGTTTTTCTGTTTCTCTAACATCATTTAGCCCAATGATTCAGAGTGTTCCTCCCCCCCAAACCCACACAGACAGCACCACTGGCTTATTATCCGCCTCGAGACGTTGGTTCAGATTGACATTGATTCATGTTTGACGGGATTGTCACCTACAGTATTGTTCATCAAGTTGTTTTCTCTGGGTATTAGTGATGGACTTGATCTCATTTCTCTCACCAATTAGCAAGGCCCCAAAGTGAAATGCAGCAGCCCCTGTTATTTCCTGAAGTCTTTGTCTTTCATGACTGATTCTCACTCCTCTGTTCCCAGCTGAGCTGGTGGCCATGAATCCATCAGTCAGTGTTTCCTCTCCTCTGCTTTACCCCCTTCTCTTCAGCCATAGGTTCCCCCTTCCTTACAGTCAGGTTTTTAAAGTTATCTTTGGGCTGCACAAAGTTTTCTTTTCTCAGGAATGTGACACACCAAAACACCTCTAGGCCACATTAGCAATGTTTAGTCTAAAAAAGAAACCAAACAAAATAGTTCATACTAAAATGTTCCACTAGTTTAGCAGGACAAATCTATTCCCTCAGCTCTGGCTCTGGCCACCCACCTTCTCCAGGCAGTGATCAAGGAAACCTCAGACTCTGCTCTTGCAGCTTCTGGCTTATTCCAGTGGCTTTGTAGATGAGGAGGAGGCTGCCCAGCCAGCTCCATGGTACTGACTGTAAAGTGGGGAGGGCAGAAGCAGCCAAGCACTGTGCTGGCCTCTCTTTGGAATGGTTCAGAGAAGAGCAAAGACAGAGGGAGGTGGAATAGGTTGTAGATTGACACTGGATGAGTAAATTTATTCAGTTTAACCAAACAACCCCTTAAAGCCCAGTCTGGGGAGTCATGAAGAGCAGTCACTGCACAATTCCCTACATCGTGCAAGGAGCTCTCCCTCCTGGAGTCCTGGGAGCTGCAGGAGCACAGGGCCTGCTTCTCAGGTGCACCATGTTCCAAAGGAACCAAGACGCTCAGGAAGAAGACATGTCCTTCCCCTTCCCCACCAGCTCATGGGGTAAGTTGTTCTAGCCTGCTTGTACTTTCCTGTGTTCCTTGTGGGACAATGCCATGAGGAACCCCCCTATCTCCTCCCACAGACTTCAACACCACCATAGAATCATAGAATCATTTAGACTGGAAAGGACCTCTAGGATCATCAAGTCCAACCTTCATCCCAACATCTCCCTGACCCCTACACTGTGTCCATAAGTCCCACATCTACTCAGTTTTTGAACCCCTCCAGGGATGGTGACTCCACCACCTCCCTGGGCAGCCTGGTCCAGTGCCTGACCACTCTTGCACTAAAGAACTTCTTCCTAATGTCCAATCTAAACCTCTTCTGGTGCAACTTGAGGCCATCATCTCTTGTCCTGTCATTAGTTACCATCTAGGGCTATGAAGGCAGCTGGCTGGTGGGGAGTGAAGGGGCTAATGCAGAGGGGAAAAATTGTAGGGTGATGTTGTTGGGCCTGCAAAGCAAGAATGAGGACAAGAAAATAATTAAAATTCTCCATTTCCCTCCCTAGTCTCATCCCCTTCTCTCTTTCCCCTCTCTCATCTTTGCTTTTCTGGCACAGCAAACACTCCACAGCTGTCACTTCCCAGAGACTGGCAGCTCCTTTATCTCCCAAGACAGTTTCTATCAGCCAGTCTGCAGAACCAGAGGAATTTTTGGTCAGGCATCAGCCCACTACTGAGTCTGTAGGAAGAAAGGTCATTAATTTGAAGGGACAGAGGTGTGATAAGGCGAAAGAGGAGCCCCTTCCTTTGGGGGAACAGAGCTGCTGGGTTTAGAGCCCTGGTTCCTCAGCTCACACCCCCCAGATTAGCAGGTAACATTGCTGTTGGAGACAGCAGCCGTGTCTACGTTCTGGAGGGACATGTGGAGGCTTTAACCCAAAGGCTATTGATCTGGAAATGTGCAGACTCATAGGAGCCACAGCCACCTTCAGAGGGAAAAAATTGTACCTTTAGTCTTCATGGTCATGGTGATGGGATGGAGAGCGCAGCAGGGGAAGAGGTGGCTTTGTTCATTGCCAACCCACCTTTGAATGAGCTGAGGGAGTTCATCTGAACATTAGGGACCTGAGCCAGATCTTCAGTCCCATGAGGAGCTGGTTTTATTGACCTTTCAAGGTCCAGCCCAAATCTGAATGCAAGTTAAATTAATTATGTGATCCAGAATGACTGAAGGTTCTATGCCATGACCATGGCTGGGTAATATGTTGTAGCTGGTTTTGTCAGAAGGCACAAAGATGATATAAATAGGATGTTTGAGCTAAGATTTGTCTCACATGCAGATTATGATGCTCAGGATAAAAAATAATATAGCTTGACCTGAAGTGCCAGTGCTTTGTGTGCTTGGCTGCCATCAACCTGCACACAGTTCTGACGGGGGGATCCCACAGAAGTTGGTAGTTCCCCAAGCTACCTGCCCACTAACTCTTTTAAGAACCCTCAAAGTCTTGCTGCTTTAGAACTGCAGCCCAAGAATTAAGAAAGATTAAGAATTGAGAAAGATTTTAACTAAAGCTTTTGAGATTGAAGTTGAACTCCAGGTTTCCTTCTGTGGTGTTTTATTTGAGTATGGCAGAGAATTACCCGGGTGGATGTGCTGGTGACATGTTGAACTTGGGTAACTTGCCACTGAGTCACAAAGGAGAAGTAGTTTGAGGTTATCTTTGAAGACTTACCTAAAGTCTTTTGATATCCTCTCTACTTGAACCAGCTACCTGGCACACCCTTAATAAAATCCTCCAATTACTCACCCTGTCTGCTGGTGCCTTTCTATGGACCAGTGACCATTGAGGGGACTCATAGCAACTGTGTCATGATCCAGTTGAAAAATGGGACGTACAATAACTAATGCTGGATTCTCAATTGATCTTGTTCTATCTGAAGGGTTTGTGGATTATCTGAAAGAGTTTCAGATTTCTTACCAATAATGTAGTGGTTTATCCTACCAAGAAGAAGACAACAATGTGCTTGCTGCTGGCACTCTGCTGTTACTATGGTTTAGATACTGAAATAGCCAAGAGTAAGAATAATACAACAGCTTTTTTTCTCTCTTACATAAGACTCCAAAGCAGCCCAAGCCAACTTTAACTTGATGGAAAACTTTGTATGTTTGGAAAGTGTGACCACATCTCCCAAGAGAAAGTCCAGTCCCTTCCAGATGAAAGAGAGGAAGGACAAGCTGCCACTGAGCTGGGGGAGTAGTGACAGATGACAATGAAGTGCCTGCAGACATTTATTTGAACTGCTGAATTGAATTTCTTTGGTCGTACTGATGACAACATTGTTCTTCAGATTTCCAGGTGTTCTTGTCCACCTGCCTTTTATTAGGTGAAGTTACAGGAAGGGAGTTTTAAGGCTTTATTTGTGAGTACTGGCCCAGGGAACTAGAGCAGGAAAGGGCTGGTGTTGGGAAAGGCATAAAAATGCCTCGCTGAGCCTGAGGTACCACAAAACTTGGCTCATCTGTAGTGTCCAAGTGGTGTGTGCAAACAAACAGCACGGCTCTTCCTCAGAATTCAAACCAGTCAGCCATGAAGGAAGTGAAAGCTGTGAATATTAGAGTTGAATAACTTCTTGATTTGAGAAAATTGGCCTTTGTTCCACGAAGGAAGCAGAGATTCAGGCAGCACTGAATAGGCAGTGGGCACACACGGAGCAGGTAGACTGAGAGGAGATGACACAGCTAATAAATTGTTTCTGTAATAGCTAAACCCAGGCAGATAGAGAAAATCCAGCAATATGACTGCTGGAGGTCCATCCCTGCAGGCTTTCAAGACAAGGCTAGAGCAAAGGCAAAGTCCACCTGCTGGAGCTCCAGCTGTGCAGTAGTTGACAGTGACCAGGATCTGACTGATCACAGCAGAACTTCAGGAATTTGCTCCATGTGCCCAGTTCCCATCCTGGTCTGTCAGGAGCCAAGGTGCCTTTTGCAGGCAGCAGATAAACTGGGACTTTTCTAAGGACAGTTCCTCTTATCTAAGATCAGAATTGCCACCTGGAGGGGATTGTGGAGGGAACACAAACTCCTGGTTTTTAGATAGCTAATGTTGGGTGATATGTATCCCTTCTGAGTCTCGTCCTAGCTGTACAGTATTTATTGAAGGAATGTGCTGAGAGAAGAATTTTGCCCGGGTTTTACTCTACCTTCTCATCTTGGGAGCTCAGCAGACTCCTTTGCAATGTCCCAGCTGCTTGTGATAGGAGGTTAATCTTTTAATGAGATTTTAGAGGACTTTATTGCTAGTTTTATGTAAGGAGTCCAGAATCCCAGTGTCAGGAGCTTAATAAATAAGGTTTGTTGGTCTAGGGAATTCCACAGATCTGGAGCAAAAATTACAAGAGAATTTACTCGTACATTAGGCTGTCTAATAGTCAGGAGCTTATTCTTCTGTACAGTCAGTGAAGAGAAAGGAGCTCCTGTATTTGACAATTCAGATCTCCAATGGAGCCTATTTTCTGTTGCTTCAGCAGTTCTTATAGTGTATTAAACCTTGAGCTCCATCTTTATAGCTCAGACATTGGAATCAAACCCAATAGAGGCATTTTTTCCATTATACCATTATTATATGGAAGAAATGAGTTTCATATAACAATAAAAGTCATGTTTATTAAATACTATTAATCAGCTGCAAGCCCCATAGTAGCTTAATGCTAGATGTGGAATGATGTTCTAGGCTTGGGTATTTGATCACCTGGAAGGACGAGTTATCAGCTGCCTGTAACTAACGGGCCCCTTGTAAAGATCTCAAGGATGCAAATTCTCCATTTCCTCTGATTGTTTTTCGTTGAGCCTCACATTTTTCAAGTGAAATGGGAACTGCATGAAAAGCAGATTCCTTCTCCAGCTTCAGAGATGTGAAAGTTGCCAGCAAGGCAGAGTGCTTCTCACAGAAGAGATTGCTTGGGTCTACTGGAAGGCCGTTCCTGTAGCTGTTGGTAAAAGGGAGCTCACAGGAGAGGGACTACAAGGACAATGTGAAGGTTTATTTCCATTTTTCTCAATAAATTATGCATTGAAATCAGTCATTGTATTAAAACTCCTGCCTCTCTGTTGTCAGCTGAGTGAGAGCCAAGGGTGATTTCCTTGGGCAGACAGGACTGAGTGGCAGTGACACCTCCCAGCCCAGTAGGATCTCAGTGGCTAAAGAGAAAGCAGCTGCTGGGTGGTTTGTTTAACTCCGAGCTGGTTGTCTCCTATCACACTTTCTAGGAATTGCTGCCTGGAAAAGCCAAGTTCCCTGGCAGCAGAGCTGCCTTTGTGGGCACCTGTGAAGGAGAAGCTAGCAGGGATGTGCTAGCTCAAGATGCAGCCATTCCAGCAGCTGCCCAACCTGTACCTGCACCTCCCCAGTTCACTGATCCCAGCCCTGTCTGTGGAGCGTTGCCACCCACCCCCCTGTCCTGCCGTGGTTTTCAAGGGTACTTTAATGTTGGCCTGAACTGAAACATGATTATTCCCAATGGATTGTTTGTTGTGATTCCAGCCTCCTTTGCTGATTTGCTGTTTTCTGCCTGTTTTTCTGGCCTCTCCTGATCCTTTACTAATATTTCTCCTCTTTTCTCGTGTCTGAATTGCCTCTCCATGCAGCTCATCTGTGAGTTTAATTAATGGGTGACTGCAGTGGGATGGGAAATACCAGATACAATGTGACATAACACATTCTGTCCTGCACACACAGTTTTATCCGTAGCTGTCCCTCCCTGTCCTTCCCTTGCAGCCCTTGATCCATTATTCAGAGCTTGCAACATCGCTCGTGAATTTTTCCGTGGCAGGTTTTTGAGATGTTACCTTGCATGCCCTCACCAAGTATCTCCAGGCAGGTCCCCTTGCAGCACCCTGGCTCTCCAGGCGTGGTGGGTTTGCTCCCACTCTGCTGCCTTGACCCCCGCAACCTTGCTCCACAGAGCAAGACACCCAAAACTCAGGCACTGCAACACTCAGCCTTACAGAGCCTGGACTGGGGTTTGGATCTAGCCCCTAAACCACCCTTTAAAACAGGAGACTCAACTAGTGCTGATTTTGGAAGGATTCTCTTCCAATTACACGTATTAACCAGCAATGAAGCTGGTGAGAGGTCTGGAGAACATGTCGTATGAGGAGCACCTGAGGGAACTGGGGTTGTTTAGCTTGGAGAAGAGAAGGCTGAGAGGAGACCTCAGTGCTCTCTACAACTACCTAAAAGGAGTCTGTAGTGAGGCTGGTGTTGGGCTCTTCTCCCAAGGAACTAATGACGGGACAAGAGGTGATGGCCTCAAGTTGTGCCAGGGGAGGTTTAGGTTGGATATCTAGGAAGAAGTTTTTTCCTGCAAGAGTGGTCAGGCACTGGACCAGGCTGCCCAGGGAGGTGGTGGAGTCACCATCCCTGGAGGGGTTCAACAAACAAGTAGATGTGGAGCTTCAAGATATGGTCAGGGAGATGTTGGACAAAGGTTGGACTTGATCCTAGAGGTCCTTTCCAATCTAAATAATTCTATGATTCCAACAGCTGGGAGAAGCTTCTCCATAATTCCTGAGCACCAAGCTGGGAAGACCAGAGCTGCCCAGTGAACACCCTCAAATTCCTACTTCCATGTGACTTCTTTTCTTTTTCTCCCCCCCACCCCCTTCTTTTTCTTTCCAGGAGATTATAACAGAGGGTGACAAAGTGCTAATCTTGCTGAGGATTACGCACGAGGAATCTCTATTGATTTCCTTTTTCTCTTTTACAGAAATAATACAAGTCTGCATTGCAGGGTTTTGGGAGCTGCTGGCAATGATAAGGCACTTTTTTCTTACATTAACTTGAAGGGTTTTGCTTGCATAAAATATTGATTTATTAAAGAATCTACAAATAATATACTTAGTATAGAACACGTTACATTTATATAACTGAAAATCCTCATTAGTGTCTATAATACCTGAGACATAATAATGCAGGGAAAGGGAAGTTATTATCATTTTTATATAGTGCTGCAAGTTTATACAGTGTTATTCAAACTGTGCCTGTGGTCCCTGGGATATTCCTGCACACTCTGTTGTGTCTGGCCTGTTGGGCAAGTATTTGAGGTGGTGGAGGCCCCATCTCTGGAGATGTTCAAGGCCAGGCTTGATGGGGCTCTGAGCAACCTTATCTAGGTAGTGATGTCCCTGCTGACTGCAGGGGGGTTGACTAGATGGCCTTGGAAGGTCCCTTCTAACCCAACCCATTCTATGATATTTGATTTCTAGCATAATTCTGTAGTAATGTCATTTTTTCTATTGTGTTTTCCTGAGTTTTGCACTAGTTTGAAAAGAAAATCTACCTCACCACAGGTCATTGCTATGTCTGGACAGAGGCTGTAGGGTTGTACCTGGATGAAAGAGATTATCTCAGAAGCTTTACATGAAGGTGTCTCACACTGTGTGGGTAAGAGGCATGAACTCATGGTAGTCAGAATCTTGAAGAACAATATGAAACAACACTGGGAAGGCTCTGGCTTTAGACAATCTATTTGTCAGTGTACCCATAGATTCTCATAGTGATGCTGCAGCTGAAAGAGGCCCCAGGTGGACACCTCCAGCCTGTGTCACAGGGCACCAAACTGAAACCTTTCCTCAGCAATGGCAAATGAGGAGATCCTTGACAAAGTGACAGTGATTCTAGAGGTCAAATGGGGAAAGAGAACAGGGAGGTGAAGGTTGGGAGGGGTCTCCTGGCAGTGCTGTTCATTGGAAACAAAAATGCACTGAGGAAAATGGGAAAGGGCATTTCTACAACAGCAGAAAGCTGTGGGTGAGGTGAGCCCTGGCAGGACATCTCAGCAGGCTTGCTGGGAGAGGCAGCATGCTGCAGGAGAGGAGTTTGAAGGCATCTGGAAGCTTGGCTCTATCAACATCAGGACAAGTGGAGAGGGAAGGATGATTCCCAGTCGGTGGGTGAGTACATCTAGTGAGTCCCAGCAGGGAGTGTTGAGGTTTGAGAGGCAGCTCACCATGCTACAAATATTCAACATCCCAGAGAGGGGCATGGCCAGGAGAAGAGGGCACCTTGACCTCAGATGGCTGTAGAAGAGGCCACTGCTTGCTCAGGATAATGGCAAGGCCTTTCATGCTCTGGACAGAAGGTTTGCAACAGGCAGCTCCTCCTGTCGGTCCCCTCCCCTCGAGGCAGAGGCAGGACCTGGTGCCTGCTGTCAGAGATCCCTCAAGAGTGAAGAGCAGGGATGGAGACTATTACACCAGCTCCTGCTAATCCACCTCCTTGGGCAGCCTCGGGTCGTCACCTACAGCTTGTTATTTATTTATTCAGATTTGTCCAGGATAAAATGTGTGTTCGTGTTGTAGTCCAAGGAGCTGTGAAGGTCTTTAAAACCAGTCAGGTCACCAGCCCTCTGCTCCCTCCTCACCACCTAGCTCCCCCCAACAAAACCTGGACAAGTAGGCTTAATTCTTACCCTCCTCAGAGCTAGCACAGGAGCTGGGGCTTCCAGAAAGCCCTGGAGTGTAATAATTTGAGGGCATTTCCTTTCTGGGAGGCACACACTCAAAGTAAGGGCTTGCTCTGGAAAGTGACTTGTCACTAAAGGGCAGCTTCACTTTCCTGTTGCAGAAGGATCCCTTCCACTGCTTTTACCAGTCCATCCAGTGCAGGATGGGAACAACTCACACATGGTGCTCTGGAGATGATGACAGCACTGCCAGTCACAGCTACCAACTGTCAGAGTGCTAGAGGGGCTCACAGCATTCTGATATAGTGGATGTTCTTCAGAAGAACATGGGAAATGAACGACCATCTTTGGTCTTCTGTGGGGGAATTGTGGTATCAAGGTGCTCAAGAACTGCAGGACCTGGTGAGGGACTTTTGAGGGTGTCAGGTAGTGGTAGGACTTGGGGAGATGGATCAAAACTAGAGGTGGGGAGATTCAGATGAGACGTTAGGAAGAAGTTCTTGCCCATGAGGGTGGGGAGACACTGGCCCAGGTTGCCCAGAGAGGTGGTGGAAGCCCCATCCCTGGACATTTTGAAGGCCAGGCTGGATGGGGCTGTGAGCAACTGATGTAGTGGGAGGTGTCCCTGCCCATGGCAGGGGGGTTGGGATGATGTGATCTTTGAGGTCCCTTCCAACCCTGACAATTCTAGGATTCTATGACCTTGGTTTTGAAGGGCTGGTGGATTTTTAGAGTCCTTCTGTAAAGGCAACACCAGTAAGAAAGGTTGTGGTAACATGTGGTACAGTGACCAGTCTGCCCACCCTGACGGGAGGGAGTTAAACTGTACTAACTCTCCTCTTTCAAGGACTGTAACTGGCAGGATGATCTCTCATGTCCCCGAATCATCTGATCTGGTTCTGAACACCCTGGGACATTGAGGGGTGTAAAATTTGGTGCCTGATGTCTCTCTCCCTGGTGTAGCAGCTGTTAGATCTGTAGGTGGAAGGTTTAGTGCTCCATAAGGCTTTTATTCCTTCACTTCTCATTTTAATTAAAAGATTCCCAGTCACCTCTGTGGAAGAAAACACCTTGTCATTTGGAAGCTGAGGAAGTCCTGGAGCTCTTGGGATGCTTCATATCATTGGGCAGTCATTTCCCCAGCACTTTTGGCAACTGTTCCATCAGATGCTTCTTTGTAGCAGACTCCAATTCATATCATTCAAATGAAATATTTGGAATTCCTGTATCAAGTCTTTTGCTCCAATAATAGATTCTTTTTGTAGAGAACTAAGGGTGAAATCCCACTTCAGCTGTTAGCATTCTCTTTTACCTTCCCATTAATGAGGTTTCTTTCCTATCAGCAGCTCCAGAGCCCGAGTCCAACCAGCTGAAAGTCACATTTCCCATAGTGACCAGTGTGGGTTTGGAATTCAAGGGAACCTTCCCAACTCTTTCAGCAGGATAATAGTCAGCAGATTATTGTGAGAGATTTGCTGTTTATTGCTAGAACCACTCACCACCTTCAAGACTAATAAGTAATTGTGATAGCTATCAATACAGTTATGAGGCAGCCACAACAGTAACTCCAGGAGAAATTGCCCATCCAAAGAGCTCCTGAAGCAGTTAACCTTGAATTTGTGAAACATATACAAAAATTGTGGCTGTTGGGGCGTTATTAAACTATTTACTACTGCAGCTAAGTTTAGATACTCCCTTAAACTGAGTTCATTCCCCAAAATTTATCATGTACTTAAATAAATAGACCTCATTTCTGAAACTCTTGAATTCAGGCTAATTCCAAGTGCAATCAGTACATAAAATCTGCTCCTCGTGGAGGTTCAGCAGAGAGACAGAATTTGTTTCTTAATTTCCACACAGAGTTTGTGTTACAGGTCCCAGGATCACAGCCATCCACTGCATTTAGACCTTTAGCAGCTGCCATGACTCCTTTATTGCTTATATCCACTGCATTTAGACCTTTAGCAGCTCCCCTGGATCCTTAATGGCTCTTCCACTGCCTGGAATAAATGTCCATACTGACTTCATGTCACCTACACAGAGTTCAAAGAGTTTCATTAAGAAATAAGCTAAGAAATGAGAGAATTTCCCACATATGAGGAAACATTGGCTTAAACTCAGCCAGCTTTGGTCATGTACACAAGCCAAGGATCTTTCCAATAGACAGCACCCAAGAATTCAGCCACCTCCTATGATCAGGAGATGGGCACCTCCAGAAGATGATATGTGACATCCTAAGGCTCTCTCTGCTGTGCTCTGGAGATGCCTTTCTTTCCCCTCATATGGTGGGAGGAACCCAGAAAATTATCTCAAGACACCTAATATTTAGTTAACTAAACTCATACAAAGACAGGCTGAGAGAGTTGGGGCTGTTCAGCCTGGAGAAGAGAAGGCTCCAGGGGGACCTTAGAGTGACCTTCCAGCCTCAAACATTCTATGAACCCCATGCTGTGTTCAACAGATATGTCAACACATGCACACTTGAGATGACTGGTTCAGAAAGACCCAAACAAGCAGCATGTTATGGGAAAGTCAGTTTCTGATGCTGTAGAACATGCCTTACATGGGGCTCGACTCAAAGCTGCAATGTTACTCCATTTTTTTTCAGTGCATAGAGATGGAAATATATCCAAGGATAAGATCTGTACATTAAGGAAGAACTGGAAATGAAGTTACAGCTTCAGATTATGGTGCCTATTTACTGTCTCCCTTAGAAAAATAGGACTTGTTGGAGCAAATTATTTCACGTTCACACATGTAGCTCCAATAGAATAGCATAACACATCCCTAGCACGGGAGATAATGGATGTACCCTCCTCACCTATGTCATTATTAAAGCTTCAGTTGTGCAATTCACACTGAGATTCTCCAAGTGCTTCCTGCCACTGGAATCTAGTTAGGACTAGGATGCAAGAATTGCACATTCCAGCCATAAAGAAGTGAAATTCAGGCTCCTGGCTGTATTTGTTTACCAGGACCTAGTCTGTATTCTGACATTGCACTGGATTTCTAGAGCACTTTGAAGATAAAAGCAGTCTGAGGGCAAATCTTGAAAAAGGATGTCAAGGAGGGGAAAAAAGAAACACCTTATCACCCCTTTCAGGTCCTATTTTGTCACTCTTTCCATAGATAAATCAAAAAGAGAACAAGATGCCAGCACATGTCTCGCTTGTATTATCATAAGATGGATTTATATGAAAGACACAGAAAAAAAAAATCTTCTTTTTTAAGTCAGTTCCACAGATGGTTGCATAATGTTATTGACATTTAAAGAGACTCGGAGTTTTCTGTTCATTAAAAATGTCAGGGAAACCATTCTCCCATTTAATACCCCTTTAACAGAGCGATTTATTTTTCTGGTGTGTTCTATTACAAACATCAATACATCAGCATTTTTCCTCCCAAGTCAAAGCTTGGAAAGGGGAAATTTTCCAGATAATTGATGGACCATTTAAAAGTCATTAGGAAGAAGAGGACAAAGTGGAGTCATGCTGGAACAGTGCAAGGCTAAACCAATTCTGGACCCAGGAGATGTAGCCAGAGGCACCACAGGGCTTGGTCCTCTCTGGTGCTTCTTTTTGAAGCTCTTGTCTCCTGTTACTTGGGTGGGACTCATCTCACCCGAAATCTGAAGGTCTTTTCAAAAGGGTTTGTAATGACAGGACCAGGAGTGATGGTTTTAAGCTGGGAAAGGAGAGATTTTGGCTGGATAGTAGAAAAAAGTTCTTTAATCTGAGGGTGATAGATGAGTGGAATGGGCTGCCCAGAGAGGGGGTGGAGGCCCCATCCCTGGAGTCCTTCAAGGTCAGGCTTGCTGGGGCTCTGAGCAGCCTGCCCTAGGTAGAGATGTCCCTGCTGGTGTAGGGAGGTTGGACCAGATGACCTCTAGAGGTCCCTTCCAGCCTCAAACATTCTATGAGTCTATTCTGAATTGGCCTTTGGAGACAAGTCTCATCCTTCCTTGGCTGCACAGGGAAGTGATGGCCCCACTGCAAGATGGGCTGCTTAGGGAGGTGCCTGGGTCCTTTGCTGATCCCTAAGTGATGTGGGAGGACTCCAGGGCTCTATCTCCTGGACCAACCATTTCATCAACTTGACTGACCGGAGTGAAGGAACAGGGGACTCACAGAAGTATCTTACAACATACAGTGGAGTTCTGGTGTCTCAGCAGTTTGCAGGTTGTACACACAGGCTCCACTTCTGCTCTAGCTCAAGGAGTTTCTAAACTTTTAGTGCAGTCCTGCCTGACTTTCACTTGCTGTGTGGCACCCACGTCTCTGAGCATGTTTCAAGCTTGTGCTGAAGGAACACATTGAAGGAGCTATTATTTTTATGTTGTCATTACCTGAAGTTCATCATCCCTCTAGCAAACACTATAGTGAGTTCTTGGCTATAGCAGAATTCTTGGCTATAGCAGAAAAGCTGAAAAAGCTGAGGAGAATGAGAAGGTCCCTGAGTAGCCCTGGGACCACCTCTGCTGTAGGTGCCCAGCACTTCAAGATGCCCTTCAATGGGATCTTTGACAAACTTGCCAGGTGCCAGAGCATTTCATGGCATTCAATGAAACTAGTTCTAACTCATTTCATCTCATTAAATCATGTTTAATTGTATCTTAGCAAAGGGATAACCACTTCTCTGGAAAGAAAAGAGGTGGTAGCTCTGTCTCCCACGATAGTCACAATAAGTGGTGGTGAAGATGTGCTCCTCAGAGCCATGTGTGCAACAGAAGTTTTCTAGGCTGGATCAGTTTGGAGGTCTAGGCTGAGCTCCTGCCTGACCCAGCCACACACTTCACCTGGTGTCCATGCAGCTTTCTTGTCTCTCTAGCTGAGCTAGAACATGTGGTTGAACAAGAGACAGTCAGATTTTTATTGAAGAAAGACTCCCCCACGTCCTTTGGGAAGCCATTCCATTTATCATTAGATGTATCTTTGACTTCACATCTTGTGACATATTTCATCCCTTGCTTGGAGAATATTCAAACATCTATTCATTTTCCATGAACCCCGTATGAATTTACATCACCAAAGTGATGCATGTGGTAGCTCAGATTTACTCCCAGAGAAGACTTGGGTGGATTTATTACTGATGTGGTAAGACAGGGTGAGAGCTTTCTCCTTCCAGTCTGGGCTGCAGCTCCTACCAAAGCTGGGTTGTGTGAGTTGGGTTCTCACCCAGGGTTTTTAGGTCAGGGGAAGAAGCATCCCAAAGGAGGAAAGGTCAGCCCTGTCTATGCTCACATGGCTAGACTCCATTTTAGAACAAGGAAAGCTGGGAAATAAAAGAGCTTATTTGAGGATTGATTTGAAGAGCTCCTAGATGGTGGCTGCTGGCATCTGAGCTAGACTTGTCAAGGCAGTGGAGAACCTCAGGCCTTGCCCAGAGGTTTTATTTTGAATTCCTAAAGAAATCTCTTTTCCAGTGCTGTTTATTAGTCACCCTGTAAGACAAGGAGTGTTTGGTGGCAATAAGAAATTCCTCCTTTTTGAAGTGTTGACTTGATCCCTAACGTGCAAATTGGATGTAAGATTGTTTGGTCCAGAAGTGACCAGGGGTTAAATGATATGTCTCTAAATCAAAGCATGTGCTGTGACTCACCCTGCCCAGCTTTGTCGTTGTTCTTATTATAGGATCTCCTGCAAAGGTCACATTTAACTACTAAAAATAAATCCCTAGCCCAAAAACCATTTGTTCTTCAGCAAACAGTTGGAGAAAATATAGGCTACTCTTGTATTAAAAGTACAGATCCGGGTCACTGAGCTGACCTACTTAGGGGATATTTTAGGGCTTCCCAAAAGATTTCACGTCCTCCAAATGTCAATCTTGTTTCAGTTCCACGCATCAACATAAGTCTTCTGACTTCAGAGGAAGCTGTTATTTAGATGTAGATTGTATCAAAGTTTAACCAGCTTAACATTTCTGATGAGGAACACAGAGAAAGTTGGGATGAACTCGACTGTGGTGTTCAGCAGCAGGAGGAGGGCTTGAGTACAACCTTATTTTGATCCCAAATGGTGTGACTGATTCAGGTTTTAGTCCCTTTGGCTACATGGTGTGTAATTCCACCAGAAGCAGAGAAAAGCTGGTGTGTGAGCAGAGTCAGGCCTCTGTTTAGATGTCCCTGTCAGGGCTGTGCTGAGAACAGGCTCCTTCTGAACTCACACAAGAGGGAGCACCCGAGAAGTGACCTTATTTTAAACCTCCTGTTCCAGCTCACAGGATGATGAGATGTTTTCTCTATAGCAGGACTGTCCTTAGCCTTTGCCTTTCTCTTGGTGGTGTAATATTGAGTGGAGTCAGCTGGGGAAAAGGCATCCTAGCATTGATGCTGTAAAGTCTGAACAGCATGAGCACTGCTTTTCATCCAGGCTGGTGTAGCTGGACTGTCTGTGTGGGGTCATCATGTACCCCTGATGGGTGTAACTTTCTCTCAGGAACTCTTTGCAGTGGTGCCCAGTGCCAGGACAAACTTGAACATAACAAGTCCCATCTAAACACGAGGAGGAACTTTGAGGGTGGCAGAACACCGGGACAGGCTGCCCAGAGAGCTGGTGGAGTCTCCATCTCTGGAGACATTCAAAACCCACCTAGATGCTGTCTTGTGCAGCTTGCTCTAGGTGATCCTGCGCTGGCAGGGGGGATGGACTAGATGGTCTCCAGAGGTCCCTCCAACTCCTGTCATTCTGTGGTTCTCTAAAATTGCTTTCACTGAGCAGGGCCTTGGCCATGCCACTCGTGGTGCTGCAGGCATCCAGGCATCAAAGTCTCAGCAGCTTTCAGCTGGCCATTTTTTCAAGGGCTGGAGCAGGACAGCTTCTCCCAACATACTCACCAAGCTGGGCTCTGCAGAGTGTACAGCACGAGGACAAGGGTGTTGCAGCTAACAAGTCAGAGGAAAAAGTGTAGGAAGTTACAAGAGAAACCTGAGTGGAAGGAGAAGTCAGCATGAAACAACACAGGAGGACCAAGGCTTGGTTGTCCCTCTTCAGTATTTGTTATTGACTACCCTGGGGAAGTCCCTGCCCTGCACATTGGTTTCCTGCATCTTGTCTTGAAGTGCAGAACTTTCTCTCTACCCTGTGCAGAAAGTCTGGCACTTCACTTTGGGCAGACCTGGTAGGAGGCACCAGGCTGAGGTACGTGTGAGCCCAGTTCTCCTGCAAAGTAAGGAAACTGCTTCCAGCTGAATGGTCCTTGGCAGACTGAGAGAGTTGGGGTTGTTCAGTGTGGAGAAGAGAAGGCTCGAGGGGACCTTCTGGTGGCCTTCCAGGATCTGAAGGGGGCTACAAGAAAGCTGGGGAGGGACTTTTGAGGCTGTCAGGTAGTGGTAGGACTGGGGGGAGTGGCTCAAAACTAGAGATGGGGAGATTCAGATGAGACGTTAGGAAGAAGTTCTTGCCCAGGAGGGGGGGGAGCCACTGGCACAGGTTGGCCAGAGAGGGGCTGGAAGCCCCATGCCTGGACATTTTGAAGGCCAGGCTGGATGGGGCCTTGAACAACCTGCCCTAGTGGGAGGTGTCCCTGCCCATGGCAGGGGGGGTGGAACTGGATGGTCTTTAAGGTCCCTTCCAACCCTGACAATTCTGTGATTCTAAAATAACCTAGAAGACCTTAGTAAAAATAGTCCAGATAACTCTGAGCAAGGTGCTTTTGAAGGCCCTGTCAAACCCCACAGGGTATATTTAGATACTACCAAAATCTGACATGTACTCCCTCGCCAGGTTTCCCCATCTCACAGCAGGGAGGACAGAACTGTCCCTCCTCCCAGAGGGATGTGAGGAGACATCAGTGAGAGCAGATGAGCTCAGAGCCCTCATGATGGGGGCTGATAAGGGCACGGGTGCTGATCCAGTTATCTGGAGCAGAGAATCCATGAGGATTTTCCTAGCAGTGTCGTGCACTGGGAACAGAGCAGAGCCTGTCAGAAACCACTGAGCAGAGGAGCTGGAGACCACCCTGCAGGGCTCTGCCCACCCCTCCTCTCCCTGCAGGACCATCAGCACAGGCTCTGCCTTCTGCTCATTGTACCCAGAGGCCACCATCTGCCTCCTGTTTGCCTCACAAGTAGGTAGCTCAGGGTTTCTAAGGCTTCATTTTCCCTGCTGGTATCACCTCACCCGTGGTCTGTGTCCCATGAAGAACAAGCACCACTACACTGAAAACTCAAATAAATTCCTGACCATATGCTTCTAAGTGACAACTATTGCACTGTTAAGCCTGAAATCTATCTTTTGGGAAGAAACCAAGGTTTTGGAGACAATGTGCATGAATGAGTAGAGCCAGGAGGCAGTTTGAAGAGTGAGGGACACCTCATTAATAGGTAGGCTGCTTATGGGATCCTGCTGTAGGGGTATGTCCTGGTGGGAAAGAAGGATAATGCAGCCATGATATCACAAGGGATTCCAATTAACTGGTGACATTACTAGAGCAAGACCAATAAACCCAGCCTCGTGCATTTCGGTCTAATCACATCTTCAGATAGAATAATACTTTAATAAGCCTTAAGCTGGAATTGATTTTTTTTTTTTTTCATACACCAAGAATTGAAATCAAGGCAAAACTGGTTGGAAATTATTTAGCAGTTACCAAGAATTAAGGAAAATCCTTTATTGTTACTCAAAGTGGATTAATACTTTTCTTAGTATTATATTGAGGAGCTCTACTATATTATACTGAGTTTCTTCACTAAGCTCAGCTGAGGGGCAGTCCCAGAATGGCTGTCACTGGAGATGACTGCTGTTTGCTGCTGGAGGGTTGTTTATCTGCTTGTCTCCAAGCAGCCTCTGATGGAGAAGTTGCCTTCCAGTGCTTTCAATTTGTGTAGCAGCATGGTGCAGCAAGGTGCCATTAGCAGGGAACAAAAGAAATCTATTAATAGAGAGGCCTGGATGGTCAATAACTCCTCAGCGTGTATGTGTGGTAAGCACTCAAGACACCCATAGTGTCCATGGTTTGCTGTTCTTTGGGTCTCTGGAGATGGCTTTCTGTAGATCAGATGTCTCTACAAGAGCAGAAGCCATCTTAGACTCATGGAATCATAGAATTGTCAGGGTTGGAAGGGACCTTCAAGATCATCTCATTCCAACCCCCCTGCCATGGCAGGGACACCTCCCACTAGAGCAGTTGCTCACAGCCCCAGCCAGCCTGGCCTTGAACACCTCCAGGGATGGAGCTTCCAGCACCTCTCTGGGCAACCTGGGCCAGTGTCTCCCCACCCTCCTGGGCAAGAACTTCTTCCTAACGTCTCATCTCAATCTCCCCACCTCTAGTTTTGACCCATTCCCCCCAGTCCTACCACTACATGACAGCCTCAAAAGTCCCTCCCCAGCTTTCTTGTAGCCCTCTTCAGATCCTGGAAGGCCCCAAGAATGTCCCCTGGGAGCCTTCTCTTCTCCAGCCTGAACAACCCCAACTCTCTCAGTGTGTCCTCGTAGCAGAGCTGCTCCAGCCTCTGACCATCCTCGTGGCCCTTCTCTGGACACCTTCTAGCATGTCCAGATCTTTCTTGTGCTAGGGGCTCCAGAACTGGACACAGTATCTTGCAACCACCCAGCAGTCCCAGCAGTTCCATATTGACCTGCAGCCTCCTCTCCAGTCTCTAGCAGGCTTGGGGGTCTGTCTGTTCCAGGGGTGAAAGTGTCTCCTAGAGTCTGTTGAGGTCATTTCTAGTGTAGGCAATGGTCATAATCCATTTATAATCTCTTGTTCCTCAGTTCTACCCAGGTGCTTTTCTTGGGACACTTTGTGCTCTCACGTTCTGCTGTGACTGGCCCAGACTCCTTGTTCCCATGCCATGTGCCCCTGCCCCTCTCCAAATGGCAGTGCTTTTATTTAACCTCCTTGCTCTCAATTCACCCCCAGTTCTGCCTCCTGACCTCGCCAGGGAGTCTCATTAAGCCGAAGTGACTTCTCTGGCCCTTCTCCACAGAGCAATCCTCCCGGGCACCACCGCTCAGGTTGGGCTTCCCTGAACTCTTGCCAGCCTCTTCATCTTCATCTTGGCATGGAGACCCAAAGAGAGCCACGGCCATTTTTCACCACGCTGCCCAGCTCCAGGAGGAGAGTTCCTGGACTTATTTCACTCCTTGGTCCCCTAAATTTTGCTCGAAAAGCCAACTGTTTTTCCACTTGACTCATGAGACACCCACTCTACCAAGGCCACTGTGTCACTCTCAAGCAGTTCAGTATAAATCTGCACAAAGCAGGTTTGCTTCACCACTGCCAGAAACTCTTTTCTTCCTGAGTCTCCCCACATCAAACCATTTTCCTGAGGAATCCCACATCTGCAACACCCCATTCTGCCATGTGGCTCTCGTGGCATTTCCCATCCCTTGACCCTCCAGCTGTCTCCCTTGAGAGCATAACCTGGTAGGGAGTTTGTCTATGACTGGAGCAGGTTTCCTGCAGGAATGGGGGTTGAATGGTGTTTTTTCCTCAGAGACACTTGCTTCAGCAGCCTGTAGGCTCCTGTCGTGGTGTTTCCTGAGTGACTCACCCCAAAGCAGCTGCTGGTGGTGAGGCTGTAATTGCAACCACTTAGAAATGATAAAGCTCCATGCCTGTTATTACACCATTCTGATAATTAATCTCCATTAGTGATTAGTGTTGAAGGGGTGGCAGACCTGTGAAGTCAACCCTCACAGTCACTCTGACAAAGGGAGTGCTCAGCAGCCTGGGAGATTTACTGTGTGGTCTCTGTCTCAGATGCAGGGATGGAGTGGTTGGTCTGCAATGACCACACCTCACCTGCAGCTGGGCCTTCCTGCAGTGTGTATTTTGGCAGAGGTTTTCTTTTCTCTTACCTGGATGACTGGAAGGAGCTGGATGACTCTTTCTAGTTGTATTTCTTATTCAATATGGTCTCCTTGGGAAGTTTTGGGCATTGGCTTTGCTAGTGAAGAAAGTAAACATGAAGGTTGAACAAAATGGGGTCACCACTAGTGATTTGTAGATGACACCAAGGTGAGTGGTGCAGGAGATTGGTTTGGGGGAAGACCATCCACAGGGACCTTCATGGGCTGGAGGAGTTTGCTCATGTCAACCTCATGAAGTTCCACAAGGCCAAGTGCAAGGTCCTGCACCCAGGTCAGGACAATCCCTCGTGTAAGTACAGATCAGGGGGTGAAAGGATTGAGAGCAGCCCTGTGGAGAAGGACTTAGGGGTGCTGGTGGATGAAAAATTGGGCACAAGTTGGTCATGTGCACTCACAGCCCAAACAGCCAGTGGCATCCTGGGCTGCATCAAAAACCAGCAGGTTGTGGGAGGTGACTGTTCCCCTCTGCTCTGCTCTCTTGAGACCCCACCTACAATGGTGGGTCCAGCTCTGGGGTTTCCAGTGTAAGAAAGACAGACCTGTTGGGATGTGTCCAGAGGAGGGTGACAAATATGGCCAGAGGGCTGGAGCACCAATTCTATTAAGAAATGCTGAGAGAGTTGAGGTTCAGCCTGGAGATGAGTAGGCTTTGAGTGNATGACACCAAGGTGAGTGGTGCAGGAGATTGGTTTGGGGGAAGGCCATCCACAGGGACCTTCATGGGCTGGAGGAGTTTGCTCATGTCAACCTCATGAAGTTCCACAAGGCCAAGTGCAAGGTCCTGCACCCAGGTCAGGACAATCCCTCGTGTAAGTACAGATCAGGGGGTGAAAGGATTGAGAGCAGCCCTGTGGAGAAGGACTTAGGGGTGCTGGTGGATGAAAAATTGGGCACAAGTTGGTCATGTGCACTCACAGCCCAAACAGCCAGTGGCATCCTGGGCTGCATCAAAAACCAGCAGGTTGTGGGAGGTGACTGTTCCCCTCTGCTCTGCTCTCTTGAGACCCCACCTACAATGGTGGGTCCAGCTCTGGGGTTTCCAGTGTAAGAAAGACAGACCTGTTGGGATGTGTCCAGAGGAGGGTGACAAATATGGCCAGAGGGCTGGAGCACCAATTCTATTAAGAAATGCTGAGAGAGTTGAGGTTCAGCCTGGAGATGAGTAGGCTTTGAGTGACTTCATTGTGTCTTTCAACATAGAAGGCTTAAAAGAAAGACAAAGATACTTTTAACCAAGGCCTATCTTGACAGGATAAGGGATGATGGTTTTAAACTGAAAGAGGAGAGATTTAGATTGGACATAAGGAAGACATTTTTTGTGATGAGGGTGGTGAGACACTGGCCCAGGTTGCCCAGGGAAGCTGTGGATGCTCCATCCCTGGAGGTGTTCAAGGCCAGGTTGGATGGGGCTTTGAGCAACTTGATCTAATGACAGATGTCCTTGCCCTGGCAGGGGGGTTGGATGAGATGATCTCTAAACATCCCTTCCAACCCAAACCATTCTGATTCCATGAACTGTAGCTGCACTGGATTTTCAAGGGCACTTACAAACCTCAAGTGCAGGAAGATGCCAAATGTTATTTTCAACCTCACCTAAGCAAGACACTGTCTAATGCCAGTGAAAATCAATCCCTTGGGTAGACTGTATTTCATGTTATTGAGTCATTGGGTGAAGAGAGGAAAACATCTCATGGATCAAGAGGTTGGAATTGAAGTTTCTCTCTCAGGTTTCTCTTTACAGGTCTCTGGGTTTGGCCCAGCTCTGGTTCTGTGCAGTTTTGGGCACAGAACAGGCAACGTGATGCTCATCTTGGGCACAAGCCAAGGAGGGGCCCAGCTCTCCAAGGAACCTGAAAGTTATAACCATTGAGCTGTGGGTGCTTTCAGGGTTAGGTGGAGTCCTCAGTGGTGACTTTTCGGGGGGCAGATCTGAGCATCGACCTGTTGTTCTACTTCCAGTGCTTGAATCTCTGTAAAATCAGGATTTTAGGAACTGGACAATGTCTTTGGGAGCAGCATGTCCACTGCCACACCATGCACTAATTACTCATTTCTGTGTTGACACTAGTTTGGGTGTATCTATATTTAAGCCTAACTATACATCTTGTTTCCTTCTTTTCTTAATTGGAATCATTGTGATATGAATTTACTGGGAGTGAAGGTGATCTTGGTGTTAGCCACATACCCTGGCACCTTTGCTCAAGGGCTAATGAAAACATCTATGGGCTGTTTTGCTGTTTGGACTGCTAAAAGATATATCTGAGATGTGAGTATAGTGCTTTTTTTCTCATCAGCTTCTCCAGCTCCCATCACCTATCCTATCAAATTTATTTCTGTTTTCTTAAAGCTTTTCTACTGTAACCTCATGTCAAAATAAATGCAGTATTTTGGGTGGCTCCTTAGGAGAATCATGGCCATGTAAAGAGTACCAATAATAGATGATGGCTCTATATGTGTTGCTGAAAATTATATTGGCCTCTTTTGATGCTCTTTCATATTCCAAACTTTATTGCAAACTCAATCAGATGTTTGGGGAAATACTAAAGCAGCGTAAATAGAGATTGACAGAACCATATCTTGGAATAAATGGAGCTGCTGGAAAAATACAGAGTTTTAGAGGGTGGGAGAATGACAATGTCACAAGTAAACAATTTCAGCAAAACAGAATGTTGTGAGTGGATGGATCTATGTGTAATTATTTGGTTGGAATGTGAATGGAACGAATCACTGGAAACTGGGTGCAAAAATAGAGCAATATATGGGGCAAAATGAGGCAGTTCAAGTGGAGCAATCTCAGCCATAAGAAGGAAGTGTCTGTTTCCATCTGCTGGGGGAAACATCCTGGAAATAGAGGCAAAAAATTTGGCTCTGTCAGTGGTTAATTGTCCTCCCAAGAACAATCATAAGCCTCAATAGCACCAAGGGGAGATGAACTGTGGAGCTCTTGCACAAAACTGGATCCCTCCTAAGGTCATAGAATAGAATCATTGAATGTTTTAGGCTGGAAGGGACCTCTAGAGGTCATCTGGTCCAACCTCCCTACACCAGCAGGGACATCTCTACCTAGGGCAGGCTGCTCAGAGCCCCAGCAAGCCTGACCTTGAAGGACTCCAGGTCCATCAGATCCATGTTGAGTGCAGCCTGCAAAATGACCAAATGAATTCATACCTTCCTGACATTAATTAGAATCCCAGCTACCATCAATTAGCCAGGGAGATAACAGGAGTGCAGATACCTGATTGCCCTGCTGTGTGAGGTGCTGGGTCCCTCCCCACTCCTGCTTTTGAGCAGAACCATTTGACAAAGGACACAAAGCAGGGGATCAATCCTATTGATCACCCCAGCGTGTTCCCTCTCTCATGCTGCTTCTTATTCACCTGATGGACAGAGATCCTGGAGTCACGTATGGTCTGTCCTGACAGTCAGCCAGATAAAGAATATTATGGGGGATTTAGCACCGAGCACTAATTAACAGCTGAGTTATCTAGCTGAAATCAGGTGACAAACCCAGCCAACCTCCCAGGACACCAGTTCCTCTCAGCTGCTGACTGAGGATTACCAGACAGTCTGACACAAGAAATAACAACAATTCTGAATGGCATTGCTGGGGAGAAAAAGAGCTCAGGAGCTCCAGTTATTCCCTTCACTCAGCCAGCAGCTTTTGAGTGTTGAGGGAAAGAAATGGGAGGAAAAGGCCACTATCTGGGGACACCATGGCCAGAGCCAAAGCCAGGCTGGCTGTGGACCACCATTCTCCTGCTCCTCATCACTGTTGAAAGGCTCTTGTCTCACAGCAGCAATGGCTGAACATCACCTGCTGCTGCTGCTGTTAGGGTGTTACGGTGCCCACCAGCTAATTTCTGTCTTCTCCACATTCCCTTGTACCTTGCCCATTCACCTGCCTGGAGGAGGTGTCTGGCATAGCTTAAGGTGTTCAGTTCTGCCCTGGGTTTGATCCCACCTACTGGTGTTTGGAATGAGCAACACTCAGGAGAAGATATGGGAGAAGATAGAGGTGGGGAGATTCAGATGAGACGTTAGGAAGAAGTTCTTGCCCAGGAGGGTGGGGAGACACTGGCCCAGGTTGCCCAGAGAGGTGCTGGAAGCCCCATCCCTGGACATTTTGAAGGCCAGGCTGGCGGGGGCTGTGAGCAACTGCTCTAGTGGGAGGTGTCCCTGCCATGACAGGGGGGTTGGAACTAGATGGTCTTTAAGGTCCCTTCCAACCCTGACAATTCTATGATGACAATTCTATGGGTCTATGATTCTAAGTCAGAAGGTTATAATTGGGTTGAGTTGGGTGTAACACCTCCCATTCAGTCACAGCCTGTTGAGTCATCGAAGCTCCAAGAGAAGGTGGTAAAGGAAAGACTGGAGACAGATGCAACAGCAGGAATAGCAGAATATTGTTGAGCTCACATTTTCTTACCTCTGCTCTGTAGTTCATGGTGTCTATCTTATGGCAGGTACTAGAGCAGTAGAAAGAAATCGAAAGGCAATGATGGTGATTGTTCCTGTGGGTCACCAAAGGAGTTCAAGGGAAACATGGGGCAGCCCAGTTAGCTAATCTGAATTGGACCTAGATATCCAGGCCCCGTTGTAAATGCTCCAGTAAAATAGAGCCTTGCCAAAGAGATCAAATGATTAACTGGTCCACCAGCACTTCATTTGACACTTCAGAGCTGAACAAACTCTTGCAGGAACCCAATGTCTCCAGGAATCCCAAGTGTGCAGCACAGGGTGATCTGCAGCTCTGGGACTTAAAAGAAAAAGAAGGGGAGTATTTGGCAGGGAGAACTCAGATAATACTTCTCTCAGTGGTCATCCCAGGTGCTGTAAGTCTGCTTGAACCCACAAGAAGCTAGTCCAATGCTGGAAGGCTTCATTTCAGCCTATGTGTCTCTCAGGCCTCCAGTGAATCCCTCAGGACTATATCTCAGAGTCATAGAATCCTAGAATGGTTTGGGTTGAAAGGGACCTTAAAAATCATCTAGTTCCAACCCCCTGAAGACCATCACTGGTCTTCACTTGGACATCGAGCCATTGACCACAACCCTTTGAGTGCCACCATCCGGCCAATTCCTTATCCACTGAGTGGTCCATCCATCAAATCCATGGCTTTCCAATTTAGAGACCAGGGTCTGAGTCCCTATCTACAGAATAATCAGCAATAGAGGAGCTGCAGGAGTGTCTGTGCAGGTAGGTACATGAAAGTCCAGGAACCTGAATTTCTCTGGAGATGCTGAGCAGGGAATCCAAGGGAGGACTAGACAGTCCTGTCTGCTTCACTGCAGCTTGTATCCATCACCCTGAGCAGCTACCAGGTCCTGCTTGGTTAACACTGCATATTATTGTTGCCAACAACGTGAAATTTTCTCTGAATTTCTGGTTTGCCAGATGTTAGTTCAGTCAGAAACCAATTCCAAACCCCAGCAGTTCCTGTGGAGTGTAACTCAGGGGGTTGTGGCTGCTCTGCCTGAAGTTTGGTAGCCTAGAACTCTGCCCATTTTGTTGTGATCAGGAATTTCTGGACATCAGCTTCGTGTTTTGCTTTCAGTCTAGTCTGTGCATCTGTTGGTCCCTGTGAAATCCAGATGCTCCTTCCATCCAGAAGCAGAGCTGAGGCTCCTGTCTCCTAGCTGAAGCAAACCATGCTGTTTGAGTTTTCCAGTGTAGGAGAGGACTCCCCAGCCTTTCTGAATCTGTGTCAAACTCACTTCCACTGACAGGCAGGAGATGTCACAGTGTGCCTGGGCTGAGTGCCCGGGGAAGGAGGGAGCTCAGCTGTGCCAGGCTGATGTCCACCTCCAGAGGGAAGAGGACTTGATGCCTCCTGCCTTGCCCTGTGCATCCCAGCAGCTCCTTCCAGGGAGTCAGTTGCCATCGAGCTCTTTCTCTCTCCAGGGAAGCTGTTTCTTCACAGCTCTAGCAGGGTCTCTGCTCACTGCCTGCTCCTACTCAGAGTATACTCAGTGCACAGCAGGGAACAACTTCAAAGGAATCCTTTTTTTTTTAAAGTCTCCTGCTAGTTTTCCAGACAGCTCTTCCACTCTCTTCCATGGAGCAAAATGGATGGTTGAGCACGGAGCTGCCTGCTTGGGGCCACTCTGACCTGGGCTGACCTCTGTCTTCAAGCTCACAGAGAACAGGCTGAAGTTTATGCCTGCTCTAAAAACAGATGATTCCAGGCTGGTGAGCAACCAGCTGCATTGTGCTCCCAGTTACACGAGAGGTGAACTGGGGAGTGACCCACTGGAAGCGTCAAAGCATCCAGGGCTCCTCAAAGTGACTGCCCTTGTTCTGAACTAGATTCCTGCAGAAGGAGATTGGGACTGTTAGAGAATGAGCTCCATCCTTCATCATCTTTTTGTATTAGGGCAGTAACAATAGGAAGAGAGAAGAGAGACCCAACCTGCTGGAGGAAGCACCTCAAGGTGCTGTTGGGGTATCTAGCAGAAGGTGGAAACCTTCCACTGTGTCCCTGGGAGAAATGGCAGAGGGAAGGCACAGAGGGAGCCAGCAGGATTTCTCCCCCACTAAACACAGTGACTCCAGCCTGCATTGGCAAAGCTGGTCTGGACACATCAATAAAGTGAGAGCTGTGTCTAGACCTTCTGAATTAAGGGCACAGACTGGAACACAGGAGGTTCCACCTCAACATGGGGAGAAACTTCTTTGCTGTGAGGGTGACAGAGCCTGGCCCAGGCTGCCCAGAGAGGTTGTGGAGTCTCCTTCTCTGGACACTTTCAAGACCCATCTGGATGTGTTCCTGTGTGACCTTGCCGGGATGAACCTGCTCTGGCAGGGGGGTTGGATGAGATGATCTCTAGAGGTCTCTTCCAACCACTCCCATTCTCTGATTCTGTGATTCTGAGTCCCCCATAAGAGAACGTGTGCTGTAGTGTTGAAAGGTTTGGCAGCTTGAAGCACAGGCCCTATTAAAGTTTCTCTTACAAGGTGGGAGCTCAGTCACTGCTTTGAAACAGAGGAAATAGGGAAAAACTTCATCCTGGCTCAGAAATGCTCTGCCTGGCATCTCAGGGACCCAGCCCACCCCTCCTCACCTGGGGAATTGCTGGAGCCAGGTTCTGAGGAAGGCTTGAGTATCCTCAGAGAAGACCTGGCCCCTCTTCTCCCCCACTCTGCGCTCCCCCCAGCCTGCCCTGCTGCAGGGGGGATGTGATGACCCAGCAGTACTTAGTGACACGGGTTGTCCCTTCAATACTTGCTTGTCAGCAGAAGCCTCCCAGCAGCTGCCCTGTGACCTGCAGCTGGCGATAAGCAGCCTTCCAGATGTTCTGGCAGCTTGGCAAGAGCCATGCCAATATCCTGAAATGTCCTCGTTAATTCTGGGGTCCAGCAGCCCAGGAGTTTGCCTGCAGAGGGGGTTAATTGCTTTCAGACATACACAGTCCCTCCAGCTGTACTTGCTCAAACTGCAAGCGAGTGGAAATCTTGCAGGAGTTTATCTGCACTAGGAAAAAGATTAAGTTCCTGGTTACAAAATTGGAAGTAGGGCTGTAAAAGAGGGAAGTAATAAGAAAAAATACAATCTCAGAGCCCCCTCACCACTTACTCAAACTGCTTCCCCTGCTCTCCCCGGGCTTCTGCACATCAAATCTGAGTTGTAAAAGGTGAGGGCAGCTCTGAGGGCTGGTCCCTGCCCTGCCATTACAGGCATGGGTTCCCTGCTGCTGGTGAATGTAAATGAAGTTTCAAAGCCTGTTGGAAGCTGCCTCTCCCCTCCCTGTCTCTCTCCTCTTTGGGGGAATCTGGCTGGGCTTCAGCTTGTTGTGAATTCCTGGTGTCTGAGACTGCAGATGAAGCATCCTCGAGCCTCTCTGAAATGACTGTCCTTTGATGTTTAAAAGGTTTTAAGGAATGTTGACTCCTCATTTCTGTTCACCTCTTTTCCCTCAGGAAGGCAATGGGCTCGTATCTGTATCTGCTTACGCTGTGAAATCCTCTGGATTCGGAGCCATGTGCCAGCCCTGTAGCACAGAAATGCCAAGGGCCTTTGGTTTTAGCCTGGGACCACATACTGCACGTTCACCAGAGCAGATGTCAATCCAAGGAGAGCTTGAGCTGCCTGCCCTGGCCCTGTGCTCTCAGCACTTGGGCCACAGCCATGAAAGGTCATCAAGCTGAAAAAGCCAACCATTTTTTGGTGGTGTGTAATCAAGGACATCTCTGAGGTCCCTTAGCACCTTTCTTCCATACATTCATAAATCATAGAATCATAGAATAGTTTAGGTTGGAAGGGACCTCAAAGATCATCTAGTTCCAACCCCCCTGCCATGGCAGGGACACCTCCCACTAGAGCAGGCTTCCCAGGACCTCATCCAACCTGGCCTTGAACACCTCCAGGGATGGAGCATCCACAGCTTCCCTGGGCAACCTGGGCCAGTGTCTCACCACCCTCCCAGTAAAGAAGTTCCTTCTAATTTCTAATCTAAATCTCCCCTCTTCCAGTTTGAACCCATCACCCCTCATCCTATCACTCCAGACCTTTGTGAAAAGTCCCTCCCCAGCTTTCTTGTAGCCCCCTTCAGATACTGGAAGGTCACTATAAGGTCTCCCCTGAGCCTTCTCTTCTCCAGGCTGAACAATTCTCTCAGCCTGTCTTTGTAACAGAGATGTTCCAGCCCTCTGATCATCTTTGTAGCCTCCTCTGGACCCTCTCCAACAGGTCCATGTCCTTCTTGTGCTGGGGGCTCCAGAGCTGGACGCAATACTTTAGGTGGGGTCTCACAAGGGCAGAGTAGAGGGGGAGAATCACTGGAATTCATTGGAAAATTAATTGCTAAGGTTCTTTTTGTAGGACTCTGGTGCATGCAGGTGCTTGAATGCTCTCCCCAGGGCACTGAGAGCAGGATGCCTTGTTGGGTCTCCTCACCAAATCTTGCTGACATCCCTTGTTGGCATTTCCAAAGAGACCTTCATCTGCATGATAGATGATTCCAAAATTGTTCTAAATCCAGAGGATTTCCCAAGCTCTGCAGAACAATTGCATAATGATGAGAGAGCTTTTAAACCCCTCAAAGGTTTCTTTGCTCTTTCTCTGGTCATAAAATGAAATGTTTTATTCACATCCCTACTCCCCTGGGTACAGCTTCTGGAATAACAGATGCCACAGATGAAACTCCACCACCAGCACTGGATTAGAGCAGTTTGTCATTAAACTGCTTAGGATTGTTTTCAGTCTTTTGCTTTAACTTGGATAAATCAGTTCATCATTAGCTTCCACAGCGAGATTTCCATTTTCTTCCACTGCGTTTGATACCCAAGTGCTTCAAAGCAGCTTTCCCAGGGAGATGTGGTATCAGGGAGGGGACACGCTGTTCCCTGGCCTCTCATTTCTTAACCAGAATAAGTCCAAAACAACCATTCCAGAGAACAATATTGTCATCTTTGTTATTAGGCATCCATATCTCATTTGATATCAATGTCAGGAAGTATTCATATGTCAAACATTTATTTCTTTCTAACAGGAATGACATTTTTGTTGTTGTTGTGATATTTATGAATTAAAATAGTTCTGAGCCCTGCCTTGCATTCAGATGCCTTGACACGAGGCCATGTGCTGACTAATGGGCTTCCCAGCACCACAACCACCATCCTGTCCTGCTCCTGTGGCAGGAGGGTTGCTTTAACCTCCTGCTTTCCTGCAAGTCACCACTGACACCTTCCCATGGGGTTGGGACAGATTGAATATCCTCCCTCCCCATCACTAATCACACCTGGGTCTGTAACCAGTGAGCCCTGGTCATTGCTTGGTTTNATTCTATGATTCTATGACCTTTTTAATTGGCTGTGCTGGAGGCTCTTAGTTAGATATTCTCATTAGTGGGTGCTCCTCTGCAGTGCTGATGCTCAGCCTGTCACCAGGGACCTGTTACTGTCCCCAGTATGTGCTCTCCTCTGCTGTTTCACCTCTGGGGTTTTTATTCAAGAGAGGATTTTATTCCTTAGTCTTTATTCTGTATTCACACAGAGAGGCAGAGGTTCACCAAGACCAGTTTCAAGCTTTCACTTGAAGTGTCTCACTCCAGGAGCATGTTGTGTGCAAGGGTCATATCTCCTGCTTCAGTCAGTGAAGAGAAATTGGCACTTTCAGGAGAGCAAAGAATTCATCCTGCAAATGCCCAAGTGAAAATTGGAAGTACAAAGGGCCACTTACAGCTTGGTCTGTCAGGGTCACCACTGCTGGACACCTCAACCAGAAGTCTCTTTACACACAAGTGTGTGTCTGAGCACAACCCACTGCTCCTGGGGAGAGACCCAGGTGCCAGCCCAGGACTCAGGGCTGGGTTATCTCTCTGGGCACATGTTTCAACCCTCAGCTTCTGTCCCCAGGCCTGGGTCTCTGTCTATGGAGGTGGCAGTGGCACTGGGGGGGAATACTCATAGAATCATAGAATGACAGGTAGGAAGGGACCTCAGGGATCATCTGGTCCAACCTTTCAAGGCAAAAAAATATATATAGTTTCCGTGAGCTGACCCAGCACCCTGTCAAGCTGAGTCTTAAAACTGCCCAATGTAGAGGAATCCACAACTTCCCTTGGGAGACTATTCCAGTGTTTAGTTGTTCTCATTGTGAAGAACCTTCCTCTGGACTCCACTCAGGATCTCCTCAGGTTTGATGTAGACATATCCAAGGCTCTCCCTGCTCATCCCACTGGTTAGGGTGCAAGGTGTGTGGGATATCACACCTGAGCATCCTGAGCTGGAGGAACTCAGCTGCAGTGGAGAGGTCTGTGGGAAAGGGCTGGTTGCTCAGCACCCTGCCCATGTCACCAAACCAGAGCAGCAGGTGAACCACCTGGGGAGGGAAGGAAAATATTTAATGTATTCATAATTTACAGGCCTACAGGGAGGAGAAGCTGGGTTGTTTTTCAGATTATTAGGATATCATTTCCTAAGATAATTTTGCAGAATGCTGCACAGAGCAATCCTGACACTTGAGAAGTTAAAACTGCCCCAGAGCCTCATGGGCTTCTTTGACTCAAGTAGGAAAAGTGCTCTTTGTGCTCGTGATCTAAGGGGCATCCGTGTCTGCCCAGTACCAAATGGTTTGGGAGCCCCTGAGAGCTGGAGCAGCTGGTGTGTGGCTGAGAGGACAGGCAGGGTTGGTCTGACACTTGGGAATGGCACAGGGTCTGGGATGAAGGTCACCTTCACACTCAGCCTCTGAAATGTGCTTGGTCTTAAGGGGGATTGTCACTCTATGGAGGAGAACTGGTGTTTTTATTACAACAGAGCTTTCAGATGTGTCCTGCCTTTGGAATTAACTCCTTGGTGGTTTGGATTTACTGACTTCCCAGTGCGGTTTCTTTCTCCTGATTTGCCTGACAGTGGGACTTGCCTTTTTTTCTGTCATTAGCTTCTGTGTAACTGGTAAAGAAAGCCCCTGCTCTGGTCCTGTGAAAGGTGGGAGGTCCTGTGGGCAACCCAGGTGTGGATGGTGCTGGTGTGTGACTATCCACAGCCCAGGAGAGGTGCCCTGCTGGCACTGCAGAGAGGATCCTCGTAAGGACTGGGGAGCTTGGGCTGAAACAGGGAAAGGGATGAGATCCCATCACCTTCACATCTGGTTAGACATGAGCATCAGGCCAGGTTTGTGCTCTGATCCATGCAGGAGCCTAAGCCATGAAAGCCTCTCCTGGAGGGAGATGCTGAGAGTTCCCCTTGGTGGCTTGGTCATGAGTTAGGGCTGCAATGTCCATTACCTGTGGTGTGCTATGGGACAGCAGAGGTAGAAACCAGATGATGTTCAAGGTGGCATTGTGGGAACAGTGACCCTCTGTTGTACAGCTTTAATCTGAGGAAGGAACACCTGAACATAGTGGTGAGTTGAGGCTGTTGTTCCATCAGGAAAACATCTCACAGGTCTGTTGTATGGTTAAATACACCTCAGGCTGTGAGACACCGAGATGCTGCATTCATGGATACCAACAGCTGCCTGAGCTGGGTAGATACAACCCATGACAGAAGCCAAATGCTAAGTTGATTGCAGACATAAACAAGAAAAGCCCCTTGAAGATTTAGCATGAAAGCGAGCAGAAAATTTCACCTGCTGGTACAATTTTCCATCAGTAGCCAGAGCTGTGTGCTGCAGCCTGGCTTCCAGTGATGCTGTTAGCATGTATTTATTAATGGTAATTAGCACAAGTTGTTCAAATATATCTGCTGGAAGGCAACATCAGCATATCTTACATTGATGCATTTCCCAAGGAGGACTCAATGCAATACCTGAGAATGGTCATGCTGGGTCTGTAATGAGATCTTTATTATTCTAATAATGACCACGGATGTGAGTAATATGTTGCCCTTAGGAAGAAAGCTTATTCTTAAAGCATCTCCACAGGCCTCCCAGTCGTCTTCATTTCTAGAGTACATCCTGAAAAGCCCAATGATTCAGCCCATGTGGGCTGCACACCACATGCAATGCTTGGAGATAATGGACCTCAGGACACTTTACAGCTGACCAGTGCCCCTCAAAGGGTTTTTCTAGGAAAAGGACTTTTTATTGCCATTCTAGCAGCTTTTTCAAGAATGCAGAGATCACTCTAAGTCCTCTTCAAATTGTATTGATAAGTCTATTTCATAAAGAATTCTCCATCCTTGGAGGTGTTCAAGATCTGGCCAAAGCCACAACCCATCTGTTCTCCATGGGGTCTGTTCCTCTCTGCTACAATTTTGGTAATAATGAGGCAACTCAGTCTAAGTTTGCACTACATTTTGAAGTCTTCCCTCCACTGCTCACAGCCTGTCCCAAGAGTGAGAACTGGGACCCACACTGGAAGTGACACCACTGGCTTTCCCAGGCAGCTCTGTCCCTCTGCGTGTCATAGAATCATAGAATGTTTCAGGCTGGAAGGGACCTCCAGAGGTCATCTGGTCCAACCTCCCTACACCAGCAGGGACATCTCTACCTAGGGCAGGCTGCTCAGAGCCCCAGCAAGCCTGCCCTTGAAGGAGTCCAGGGATGGGGCCTCCACCCCCTCTCTGGGCAGCCCATTCCACTCATCTATCCCCCTCATGTTAAAGAACTTTTTTCTACTATCCAGCCTAAATCTCTCCTTTCCCAGCTTAAAACCATCGCTCCTGGTCCTGTCATTACAAACCCTTTTGTACAGACCTTCCCCTGCCTTCCTGTAGGACCCTTTAAGGTATTGGCAGGTCACTCTAAGGTCCCCCTGGAGCCTTCTCTTCTCCAGGCTGAACAGCCCCAACTCTCTCAGTCTGTCTCCATACCCGAGATGCTCCATTCCCCTGAGCATTTTGGTGGCCCCCTCTGGACACGCTCCAATACGTGTCCTCCAGCATTTTGGCAAGTCCTGTTTTAAATAACTGGATTTCCACCACCGTTCAGCAATATTGTATTAAACACCATCACAGCTTTTCTTGGAAAACCCTCCCTGTTGTGCAGTCCCTGTGTTCCACTCTCAGCCTCACCTTTTAACTCCAGGCTGTCAGTCATCAGACGACACTGAACAGTTTTGCTCCTCTCCTGGCTGTTTAATCACTGCTTGGCCAAGCCATGCATAATTTAGTTCCTTTAATCTTTCCTATTTAGCTTGTCCTTCAATCATTTCGTGGCTGCTCTGAGTGCTCTTGGCTTTCTCCGTGACCTTGTGGTGCTGCCCTGCCCAGAGATGTCCTGCTGTGCTCCCCTGGCTCTGCAGGACTCCTGCTCTCTCCCTTGATACACATCTCCAGGGTGGTTCTTTAGTGAGACCCATGTGCACACTTGTGTTAATTAGTTCCCCCCTTCTACTCCAAGGTTTGCTTCCCCATAATCACTGCCCATCTTTCCCTTCATATCAAGTATTTGTGATCTGTGCTATTTCCTTTGAGGTTCTTGCAGTATTTCTTCCCCATTGCTGTTTCTACCCTCTCTCAAGCTGCCCTGGACTCTTTCCATGCCTTCTGCTGCATTCTCAGGCCCGAGCAATAACCAGTCAGTCAGTCAGAGATGTAGGTTTTGTAAAAACTTGGACTTTTTTAATGAACCTTTTGGACAACACTGAGGTCAGGATAGACCCACCCGTTCTGGTTATTCTTATATCCGCTGCTGAAGGGTAAGTGCAGCATCTTAAAGGAAAAATTCAGAGTTGTGATGTAATCAGTCTTGGCTGAATTTCACTGGCTAAGGTGGAGAAAGGTAGAAAAGTCCTGCTGAACTCTTCAGAGAGTTTCAAGACCTTAAACACAGACTTTGACAGGTGTTTGAAGCAGAGCCTTCCACACTGAGAACAGCTCCTTTGGAGGGCTGCACTGTGAGAAGATAGCTGAGTGTTTCTCTGCCACGTTAGGCTTTCAACTAGGAGAAGACCTTAAGAACTTAGAGACTTCCTTTGCACGTTCATGACAGAAACTCCACAGAGGTGTTGCTCCTGCAGCAAGACCTGAGGGCACAGGAAAGGACTGAATGGAAGGTGCCAGGTATCTAATTGAAGTGCTGGGGCCTGGGCTGTGGGCCCCGAGTTGGAGTTGACCTGTGGGTGAGTCCCATCCCAGCAACAGGTTTTGTTCCCCAAGTGGTTTCAGGCCCTAGAGGCAGAACCTGCCCCATCTGTGTGAGGAGCCAACTGCTCCCAGGTGATCATGGTTGGGGTGATGGGTGAGGCTGGAGATAGATCAACCAGGAACAGATCAGGTTGAAGAGAGCTCCTGTTGGGGTCACTTGCTGAGCTCTCTCAGTGCTGTGTTCCCCCTTGGCTGATTCGAGACAGAGAAGAGCAAACGGATGAAGAATAAAAGATGAAGTTCTGCTGAGGGGATGTTGCTGAGGTTGGTGTTGGCCTGAAGAAGAAGAGAGCTGGCAGCACAGTAATGTCCATGCCATGGAGAGAAGCAATTGCATAGGACTGTATCTTACAGTTCATGTAGTCAGGATGGTAAAAGTCCATGTCTATGTAGTGTGTGAAGAATGGGAAGGGCAGGTTACTATGGGAGCCAAGAGGAATAAACTCTCCAGGACATGGTCTAGCACTATGTCCCCAGCCAGAGAGGAGTGCTTCTCATGCCTCAACCTTCTCATGCTCTGCTGCAGTTTTCTGCTCTTCCTCCCAAGGACTGGATCCTGACCCCCAGTCACTGGGGTGGCTCCAACCCCTGCCTGTCTTGCTTGGTGGAAGCATTCATGCATTTCCCCCACAAGTATCAGCCACTGTGAGGGCTCCTGTGCCTGGTGAGTGTGTCAGGCAGCCCATGCAGCAGGGCCCCAGCTCCACCCCACGCTGAAAGGACTGAAACAGCTCCACAGTAAATACAAACATCTAATGGAACGTAATTACCATCTGCTGCTTTCCAAGGCAACACACCCGAATTACCAATTGGGAAATAATTACAGCCCACGAGTCTCCATCACGAGGGCCTCAGCTTCCCTCTTGAAGCTGCACAACTTCTTGGTTCTTCACAAAGTGCAGCCCTGCTGCAGGTGCTGACACATCCCTCACCTTTCTTGGGTTGCTGAAAGGCACCAGACATCAGGAAAGTGTTTGTTGTTGGAGTAAATAGTGAGATCCATCCTCTGAGGGCTCATCTGGTGTCAGCCAGAGGCAGTTCAGGAGGGTTTGATGTCACTTACCCCTCAAGCGAGGATCTGAGGCTGGAGGGCAGGCAGGGCAGAACAAGCCCAGCCTCTGTTCACTGCTTTTGGGAATTTCAGCATCTATTTGAGAAACTAAAGCAAAGAAAGGAAAGCATAATTGGAACAGGATCCTCTAGGGCATGGGTGTGGATCTGCTGGAGGGTAGGAGGCTCTGCAGAGGGACCTGGCCAGGCTGGAGCGATGGGCTGAGGTCAGTTGGATGAGGTTTAACAAGGCCAAGTGCTGGGTCCTGCCCTTTGGTCACAACAACCCCTGGCAACACTACAGGCCTGGGGAAGAGTGGCTGGAAACTGCCCGGCAGAAAAGGACCTGGGGGTGCTGAACATGAGCCAGCGTGTGCCCAGGTGGCCAAGAAGGCCACCAGCATCCTGGCCTGGATCAGCACTGGTGTGACCAGCAGGAGCAGGGAGGTGATTGTGCCCCTGGACTGGGCACTGGTGAGACCAAACCTTGAGCACTGGGTCCAGTTTTGGGCACCACGGGATAAGAAGGACATTGAGGGGCTGGAGCGGGTGCAGAGAAGGGCAAAGAAGCTGGTGAGAGGTCTGGAGAACATGTTGTATGAGGAGCACCTGAGGGAACTGGGATTGTTTAGCCTGGACAGCAGGAGGCTGAGAGGAGACCTCATTGCTTTCTAGAACTACCTAACAGGAGGTTGTGAGGCTGGTGTTGGTCTCTTCTCCCAAGGAACTGATGATAGGACAAGAGGAAATGGCCTCAAGTTGCAGCAGGGGAGGTTTAGATTGGACATTAGGAAGAAGTTCTTTCCTGCAAGAGTGGTCAGGCACTGGACCAGGCTGCCCAGGGAGGTGGTGGAGTCACCATCACTGAAGGAGTTCCACAGACAAGTAGATGTGGAGCTTTGGGACATGGTCTAGTGGTCAGGGAGATGCTGGGATGAAGGTTGGACTTGATGATCCTAGAGGTATTTTCCAACCTAAATGAGTCTATGATTCTATAAGTTCCACAGCACCAAATCCTCTGCACAGTAGACCCATGCACTTCTGCCCACAGGAGGTCCCAGGCTGAAAACCCTGGGTGTAAATGAGGATGGTCTGTATGAGAAATGGACTGCTTTGCTTTCCTTTGCTTTGTCTTCTCCTCATCCTTCTTCCAGCCTGGCAGCAAAGGGTGTGAGCTGTGGTACCTCCTACTAGCCCACGCTGTGCTGCTGCATGCCCAGCTACCCAGAGTCACACTCAGCTGAGGACCTCATCTGAGGCACCTCTTTGGGGACCTTCAGCTCATCCCACAGCAGCACAGCAGGACTGAGTTCACTGTGGCAGAGCCTCCTGGCTGTGTATCAACAGGGAGGTGGAGGGAGCAGCTCCTGAACTGTGTGCTGGTAATAGACTGATTAGCCAGGCTTGACTCAGGTTGTCGCTCTGTTCCAAGGCTGGAGGCTTCATTAACCCTCTGTTAAGGACACAAGTGTCTGATGGTTCCTTGTATGGTAAGGCTTTGAACTCCTCTGAGTGCACTGTGCTTTTATGTGTCCCTACATTAGCAAGCCCAGATTGCCAGGGAGGCTGGAAAGCCCTTCATGGAGAATGGCTGCAGAAGGGAGGAACTTGGACTTGATGATCCTAGAGGTCTTTTCCAACCTAAATGGTTCTAACGTTGCACTACAAATTCCATTGCACTCGATGTGCAAGCTGCACTCTTCCAGATCCATTCATTAAAAGGTTACTTTTTGGAGAGAATTGTCCTCCATAAAGCTGTGAGCAGTGGAAGAATATCTTTATGTGATGATTGAAGACAGACCCGAGTCATTTGCCATATGGTGTAGAAGTGGACTGCAGGTTAATTGCCAGTCAGGTACAATCAGTTTCCCAGAATGAGACTCATCCAATTAGCTGAAGGCCCCAGAAGCCAGGATTGCTCTGGTATTTGACAACACCTTCTGCTAGGAGCTGGTTTTCAGCTTTTTTCTGTAGCCTACAGTGTGTGGTAAAGCTAAGGTTAAGAGAGGGGTTTTTTGGTTGTCACATCCTTGTTGTTTATTGCCTTCAATTTATAGACCTTGGTCTGTACTGAACGCAATGAAAAAGGTTGTGCCATGACCCAACCCCCAGATGTTTGTGCTCCCTAATGGGAAGAGGCCACTCCTCAGTCAGCCAAGGAGTTTGCAGGATGGGGGTGAAGTGATGTGGAGAAGTGAGCACCAAGTTCTGGACCAGAGAGATGGGTTGAGGTTGACACTGGAAAAAAGTTTGGGAAGTCAAACACTCAGAGAATTTAGGAAGTCTGTCATCCATAGACTAAAGCAAAAAAAGCCAGGCAGTGGTGATGGGTTAAAGCAATATTAGTATTCAGAAGAATGCTAGAGACTAGAAAGGAGAACTGGACACATATTGCTCTTGAGGGGTAGCTCTCCAAGGTCAAATACATACTGAGCTGCTGAAAGACAAGGGCTGAAAAGAAGCTGACAGGATGATAAATTTAACATGGAAATGACAGACAGGCTAGAAATGCAAAAAGCCAGAATATTCACAAATAAGGTGATCAGGAGAATTTGGAGGCTACACAGCAGAGGAGGAGACCAGATGCTGATAAAGGAAGAGATCTAAGGATTAGATTTGCTGCAGCAATGAATATGCAAAAGAAATCAGCACAAATGTAGATGAGGTGACTGTGGAGCAGGGAGGAGCACCTCATCTTTTAAAAATAAAAGGGGACAGTAAAAGTAAGAAGAGTTGGAATCCAAGCAAAACAGAGGGCAGAGTACATGGAAAATTAACTAGGAAAGCAAAAAGTAGAGTGTCTTCAGACAGAAGACAATGGGAGAAGACTGGAAAGACATAAAGAACAGTAGAAAGGTCTATGTGGTCCAGGAATCCTTCTTAAGAACTTCTAGTGGGAACTCATGCCAAAAGAAATCAGGTTGTAAATGTAAATACAGCATTGAACAGCATCTGGGACTATGAGAAAGTATCCAGATCACCCTTTTTATTGAGGCAAATGACACTGCAGCATTCCCAGTTAAATACAGAGAGGAGGGATGTGCCAGAGGTGGGGAAACTTTCTGTAACCTCTGTCAGATTTGTGGGATCTCCTGAGACATGGGGAGAAAAAAGGACAAAATAATGAGAACTAGAAGATGATGCTCAGAGAAAGTTTTGGGGCTTTTCATTCTCTGGAAGGAACTCACAGAAGAAAATACTATTCAAAGCATGGACTCCATTGAGGAGAAAGCTGGTGTGGCTGAGGTAAAATGGGAGGGGAATGCTGAGGGAGGCTCAGGTTCTCCAGGGAAGTCTGGTAATCAAAGCCAGCAGGAATCTTGGTGAGGAAAGGACAGATACAAACCAGCAGGAGTCTGAATAGCAGTAAAACTCTGTCAGCACCTAAATGGATTAGTATGAAAGAGTTGGAGAGTTGTGTTGTGTGCACTAGTAAAAGAGGTTCCATTGGAGGAGCGTTCATAATGAGCTGGAGACTTGCAGGATTGGGTCTGGAAAGGAGAAGACATTTATGGAGTGTCAGTGGAGGAATTTTTTCATCGTGGCAGGATCTTAATTTCCCACATCATAACTTACAGAACAAGAACAACTTGCAGTGGTAAATTTTGGATGTCTTGGACATGATAACTCCTGAGATTCTGTACCAAAGAGTCACTCCATCAGCAAGAGGCAGTGCTTGCTCTGAGGAGTGGTGAGACATTACAAATAGCAGGTTGGACAGAGTGTCCTGGGCTGGAATGATGATAAGAGGTTTTATCTGAAATTAAATAATAGGACAAAGGATGGATCTGTGGGTAAAGTTCTTCAGTTCTGAAAGGAAAGCTCTTACAAACTCAGGGGAGCATTTAGCAAGGCCTCAAGAGCTCTAGGACTTCAGTTCAGAAACAACATAACAAACTGCAGGTGTAAAAATCTCAAGAATCTGTATCTAGGTAAGGTTTGCAGGGAGGAGGGCTCCACAATTAACTGAATTTATAACAGGCATATTAGGAGTAGCAGAGCCTGGAAGGAAGGAGAGCATCTTGTTCTGTAAGCAGTGCAGCCTGGAAAGCATGGTGGCTTATAGAGTCATAGAATGTGTTGGGTTGGAAGGAACCTCTAAAAGTCATCCACTCCAACCCCCCTACACCAGCAGGGACATCTCCAACTAGGGCAGGTTGGTCAGAGCCCCTTCAAGCCTGACCTTGAAGGACTCCAGGGATGGGGCCTCCACCACCTCTCTGGGCAGCCCCTTCCACTGATCTATCACCCTCAGATTAAAGAACTTTTTTCTAGTATCCAATCTAAATCTCTCCTTTCCCAGCTTAAAACCATCACTCCTGGTCCTGTCATTACAAACCCTTTTGAACAGACCTTCCCCTGCCTTTACATAGGCCCCCTTCAGGTGCTGGAAGGTCACTCTAAGGTCCCCCTGGAGCCTTCTCTTCTCCAGGCTGAACAGCCCCAACTCTCTCAGCCTGGCTTCACAGGGGAGGTGCTCCAGCCCTTGGACCATTTTCCTGACTCTCCTCTGGACATGCTCCAACAGGTTCACGTCCTTCTTGTGTTGGGGGCTCCAGAGCTGACCATGGATATGTTTTGTTTCCTCCACTCCATCTACCATGAAAACCCCCACAAACCGACCACAACAACAACAGAAACCTCAACCTCAGAACCTTAATCAAACTCTCCCATACCACTAATGTCATCCCTACCCAGCAGGACCTGCATGAGCTGTGGAAGCATGTGGAGATGCACCCATGCTCCTCTGCAGGCCAGGCAGGCTGGGAGGCAGGAGCTGACTGACAAGAAGGCAGCTGCCAATTGGAATATTTGATGGCTGAGAGATGCCTCCTTTCCCTCAGTGGAGACACTAATTTAAATTTCTCTCATGTACTTAGCTGCCAATTTTTGAAAAAACTTCCAGAATCTTAATTATCAGAGGTGCTTCTACCATCCTGTCAGGTGGGGTTGAAACTGGCCATTGGGTTTGAGAGTTATTGCAGGAGAGGAAGAGGGGGAATGAGAATCTTTTTTTTCTTTGGGAACCCAAGCTAAAAGAGATGGATCAGCGAAACAATACATCTGAGAGGTCAGGAGAGAGTGCTGAAGGAAGAGCTGTCAAGTGTCAAAGTGAGTTATGTGTTAAACCAAAGGGAAAAAACCTCTTTGGTTATGTAAATGAAATGAGAATGAGAAAAGAGTAAGTGAGGCCACTGTGAAGTGAGGGGGTGCTAAATTAAAGGCATACTCAGTAAGACTCCACAATAAGAGGAGGACGTGGCTTCCCTTGCTAACGATGTGGATGTTGACCAGGACATCAGGAACAGGATGGACAGTGGGAATGCAAGGACAAGAGACAGAGCAAGGTTAACCAAGCAGAGGTAATAATTCAGGAGCTAATGCCCAGCCCCAGGAGACATCAGATATTTCACTACAGGTTCTGAAACTGGCAGCAGCAGCACTGTAGGCTGCAGGGATTTTAATCTCCCACATCAGGTCAATTGTTCCAGGCTTGGAGAATGGTGATTTACTGTTGGGTAACTCATAAAATCATGGAATGGGTTGGCTTGGAAGTGACCTCAAAGATCATCCAGTTCCACCCCCCTGCCATGGCAGGGACACCTCCCACTAGAGCAGGTTGTTCAAGGCCCCATCCAACCTGGCCTTGAACACCTCCACAGCTCTGAGGGGGGATGTCCTCAGATATTTGCCTTAAAGGAAGCTGGCCAAATCAAAGAGCTTTCAAACCAACTGAATTGGGGTTTATTTGATAGCAACTGGGACATATAGGTCCGTCAGTCAGACCTGTTCTTTCAGTTACCTGAAAGAAGTGGTGAACTTTACACAGTCCCTCTAAAGGACCCTCTAAAGGACCCTCTAAGGGTTCCTCTTAGGCCTGTGTCTTGATGCCACATCTGAGGTCTGTCTGTAGCCTGTTTGCAGCCCTCACTGCTACCCAGCCTTTCAGAACCTCTCCTTAGCTGTACCTCACTGGTTACCTCTGGAGGGTTTGATATCCCCTCCTCATCCCAAGCCCCACAGCCCAGAAGGGATCACATCCCACATGGATATATCCTTGCTGGGGTCCAAAGAGATGCCAACCACTGTAGTCATAGAGTCCTGGGTATGGGAGGGCAAACAGTGATTTGGAGCCTGAAAGAGATTGCAAGAAACTCAGCTTGGTGCAAGCTTTGAAATGGATTTTGAAGGCAGCAGTAATTAAAGGCATGGCCATAAGTGGGAAACGAGGTAGAATGAAGCATGGCTTTATCCAGAGCAGGCTAATCCGATATCTCTCTCTGATAAGGTAATGGAGTTTTCAGACAAAGGGAACATGCTAGATATCATCTTCTTGGACTTTAAGCAAGCATTCGATATGGTGTCACATGAGGAGCTGATTAGTGGTGCTAAAGAAAACAGAGGATTACAGAATTATAAGGGAAAGGAGGATCTGCATAAAGACAAGACAGCAAAGGGCTTGTGTTAAAAGGAAGAGTCAGGCTGGAAGGACGTTACCAGAGCTCCTAAAGGCTTAAGGCCAACCCTGTTCAATATTTTTATTGAAAATCTCAATTAAAATGTGTGAAGTGCTAATAAATGGTTAGGGAGCACTGTAAATATAGCCCAAACCTGCATATTGTGGCGAGAACCAGAGAATGTCGAGAACTAGAGACATCAAAATTGGAAGAAACAATCTTCCCAAGCAAACTGGAGCAGAACCTGGTTGTGGAGGAGCCTTGGGGACCAGGAGTCTCTGTGTCCGGGTCCTTCTTTGGGTGTAAATGCTTGTTGCTGCTGTGGAGTTTTGCATTGTGACATTTAGTCTTTCTTGCTGAAATGCCCAGAATTTCTCAGCTTGAGGTTGAGCCTCATGAACTACACCATTCGTGAGATTTTTTTTGTTGCCTTAATGAGTTCCCTGTAGATATTTTCAGATTTATCAGCAAGCTAATTAGTTGTGTAGATCAGGATGCCCTACAGTTTTCATTCCCATGCAGGGAACACTCTGACTCTCCTGGTCCTGGACATTTTTTCGTGACTGACAAGCATGCCAGGACTGACTGTGGCTTTCCACTGGCCCATGAGTGAGTTAGATTTGGGGTGGCAACCACAGCAGGAATTACCTGAGGTGCGTCTTTTCCCTTCAAATACAAAAGAGCAAGTGTTTGCTCTCTGCAGGAACACCTTGCTTTTCCTCCTCACTCCTCATTCTTTCTCTTTGCCTCCTGGAAAACCCCACAGATTTGTTTAAAGGATTTAATCCTAAATACATCTTTAAGAGTGTATGATTGGGTGTCCTGTATCATCCTCTTTTCTACATGCCTTTATACAGGGGGAAAAAAGTCACTATCTGAAATTTTGCATGATGGAAATTCCATGTTTTCTCACATGTAGCACATTCAGGATTTTCATTCTGACCTGAGCCACATGCAGATCACTTCAGCAGTAGGTCCTGGATGTGCTGCTCAGCTGTTAAGTCTGGGTGTGGATCCAGCTGCATCCTGACTACATCTTAGGGTGGTCACACATCTCCCCACTTTGTGGTTTGTTTTGTGTACAGAAAGACTCAGGCCACGATATGGAGAGATGTCTCCATGGTCCCTGTGTCATGAAGTGAGTTCTGCAGGGCCCCTTTGCAGGTTAGAAGAGTCTGGAGCAGCAAACCAGCTGGGAGAGCATGCAGAGCCCACCTCCATTCCTTTGAGTATAAACTAAGAGCCACTAAGTATGGGTTGTCTGTATAGGAAGCACAGGTCTGGCTACACCCAGATACCTCCACCTAAAACAACCCCTTCAGGCTCTCTTTAGAGTCACCAGAGGGAAACAGGCGTTTCTAAAGTACAATTCAATGCACGCAGCTGGAAGACATGCCTTCCATCCCTCCTCCTGCCTGTGAAGAGTCTGGGTGGAGCAGCTGGGAGGGAGATATCTGCAGCAGAGGTGTCAGAGAGCCCAGTCTTGAAAGTCAGGGTTCATTTCACCCAACTTCCAATTGTCACGATGCTGGAAGAGCCTCTTGTTTGAAAAAGGTCAGCTCCCTCCTTTCCCTCATTACTCATTATCTTTTCATATCTGTTTAACATCAGCCGTTTGAGAAGCTGTTATTGCAGCGTGCTCAGTGGTGAAATGGATGAAGTGCTCTTCTCCCCCCATGCTGTGACCTCCGTGATGGTCGTGAATAAAACTAATGACACTAAATTATAGAGGTGTTGCTGGGTAGTGCCAGCGGAGCGGTGAAATGTGATGGCAGTTAATAGAGCACGGTTAAGAGACACGAGGCAACTGTTGTCTACCGAGGCACACCCGAGTGCATTAGTAAATAGAGACAAGTGGCATTCTGGTGCCCAGGGCTGGATCACTCAACAGCTTCTGGTGGCTTTTAGCTCTAACCTCTCTGGTGCTCCACCTCGTAGGGCGTCTGTTGCACACTTACGTGCTGCTTCTCACCCTGAATCTACTAAAAGCACCTCTGGACATGGAGCTGCCCGTTACTCTGCCCTGGGGAGACCTC
>VYZX01006016.1:995-48926 GCA_013401335.1 Brachypteracias leptosomus | reverse complement strand
CAACCATTAGTCACACTGTACAAGTGTCACATATTTATATTAGCTGGTTTTATTGAATATTGATATGGATATTACATTCCAATGTATACAAGACGGCCTGTAGCACCCATCTAGTCCTATAGAGGAAAAGCCACAATGAAGCATGTAAATTCATATATCTGTAAGATACATAGTTTTTATCAAATATACAGTATGCCATTCAAAGACAGAAAAGTTGATCTAATATTATTGACAACTTCAGATATTAATAGCTTCTTTCATCATTACATGCAACTCTATTGGGTTTGCATGGCCAGGTTTTGTTTCTGTGAGAAGCTGCTAGAAGCTTCCCCTATGTCTGATAGAACCAATTCCAGCCAGCTCCAAGATGGACCTGCTTGCTAGTCAAGGCTGAGGTCAAAAAAATAATTCAACGTTCATGGAAGAAAGAAAATTAACTTTTTCAAAGACTTAGAAGCTCATAATTCCTCAAAGATTCTGGGCTGAGTACCACTGAGAGTATTGGCTGATTTCTAAGACTCTTCATTCATCAGTTTGCAAGGCAGGACTCCTGGTATACAAGTTATATTTTGTAAACAAATTCTGCTGACACCACACACATAGCAACTGTAGAGCATGCTTAAAGAATACCTGCTCAGTCCTTCTGTCTTTTAAAGCAAAATAAATGACTACTTAATTGTGTGCTTATTGTATTTCTTTCTTAAATACCACAGAACCTTTCTCACTTAAACATCCCCTGACTTCTTACCTGGTAAACAGCTACAGTAAAATTCACCAATCAAATCATGGCAATGGCCTCCATTTTTGCAGGGCTTGAAGGAACATTCATCAATATCCGTGGAACAGTTTTTGTCTGACAAAAAAAAAATAAATTAAACATTAAAAGCATAAATCATGCTGTGTTAGGGAAAGCAGAAAAGCTACTTCACAGTGCAACAAATGCATAATTTAAGTTTTCCAGGTTGGAAATAGTATTTTATTTCTACTTGACAGCTTTAAAACTAGAGATATTCATAGATCATATCTGATAGTTAACTGATTAAATATTTTTAAAGAATAAGAATGAACTACATTTGCAAATACATTATTTGTGTATTCTAGCATTACATCTCAACTTTGCTAATTTTTTATAATTACTAATATTATATGTCACATTTAAAAAACTATTTTATGGATTTAATATCCTCACTAACAATAATAAGAAAAATATTTTTCAAGGTTGCTTCCATGTTTAGATGAATGAAGCCATTTCTCAGATCCCAACAGAAAACCACAAATTCACTCAACTCTGTCTTCATTTTTAAAAAGAGATTTAATTAAGCTGTAATTCAAATTAATTCAAATTTAAACCAACAAAAACATAGGAGAAAATACAGAAGACATATAGAGGAGAATATTTAGAAGACAATATAGTAGGTGGCTTATGAAAACAACCCATCTGGCATGCAAAAGAAAATCCACAGTTCCTCATCTCTTCATTGTTCACTGCATTAGATTAGAGCAAGCTCTAGCCTAGTATAAATTATACTGGGAACTTTCTGATCCAAAATTGATAATCAAGGGACAACTGTAGAGATTAAGAGCTCCCATGAATACCAGAAGCTACTCCAGTTACAGAGAGGGAAAACTAGCTGTCAGTGATGTGAGAGAGCAGAATGGTCATTGATATTCTACCCAGAAAGTGAAGGAAGGATCCTTGTATCACTCAAATCAGATATACTAGATAAGTAATGCCTCTCAGGAATTTCAGCCTAAGGAACTACTAAATTAAAGAATCATATGGGGTTTCTGGGGTCCCCCTTGGACAACCAGAGCTCAGACAATTATAGAGTCACTCTAGCAATAAATCCATGTCTGGCAGATGATATTACCTGACAGTTTTCTCTTCTTTAACCACTTGATGTTCTATGAGCTAAAAAGTAAAAATAGAATCTACACAAAACCCAATGTACAGGAGAGCAAGTGACAAGAAGATAGAAGGAAAAATCTCTTTATACTGTTCCTCTGAAGTAATTATTTAGAAAAGGCTTTAAGGGGAAGGAAACAGAAGCCCACAGACAAGGAAAATGATAGAATCTAGATAAGACTTTAAAAATGTGTGGGAAATATTGCACACTCACACATAATCTGCTGTATTTAATGATTTACTACAGATCACAAATCCAGTAAAACCAGTTTAATGGAAGCTTATACTTTTTTTAGTTTTGGGGAGGTTTACTTGGGTTTTTTTGTGGTGTGTTTTTTTGTTGGTTTGTTCTTGTTTTGTTTGTTTGCTTGTTTCTGTATTTTAAATACATAAAAAACTAGCAGAATCCTTTAGAACACAGGACTTCGAGTGATGGGGTATTTACCTACCAAAACATCATTTTGGAAATGAATCATCATTCAAACATTTTTTGAATGTGCTATTGGCAACTTTTTCATGCAGTGTTGGAACAGATAACTACAAGAAAAAGATTTTTCTGTGTTTTGATTCTAAGGAAAATGTAAAAGTAGGCTTTGAATATGAAGAAAAGAATGTGAAGACCTTGGCTGAGAGCAATTAAAACCCATGGGAAGGGAGAGGAGAGGGAGGTGAACAACATAATAACAAAGGAATTCAGAAAAACTGCAAGAATGCAGTACATTTCTGATGTGAAACCTGATGAGAGACTGAACTAAAATAAAGAGATAATTAAGAAAGTTGCTGCTTTATTTAAATACATCAGGATAAACTATCTTTTTGTGGGAGAAAGATACTGGGTATTAAGAGACCAACTTGGCATTTCCTGGTTTACAAAGGATTAAAATACCCAACCCACAAAAAATAGGTCAGGTTACTAAGGATAACCTAAGAAGTACAGCATAAGTATGTAGGCATGAAAGCAGACCTGCAAAGGCACTGAACAAGATGTAGCTATCATGGGATGGTCACAGTAACAAGAAATCATGCTCTAAATACTTCAGCATTAAAGATGAAAGAAAAGTATGGTTTGACATTCAGTGGAGGAAACGGTTATTGATAATGTTAATCATACCACATTGTTCAATGCTTCTTTTTCTCCAGTAAAAAAGTCAGCTGCTAGCAGATTGTTACCATAACAGATACCTATAATTAAAGGGCAAGACTTCAGCATTAAATAGATAAGGCAGGGTACAGAACTGTCAGTTGAGTTAGATGTTCAGATAGGCTGGTTGAATGGACTTCACCCTTCAGTACTGGCAGATAGAAACTCAATAGTTTTCTTTATGAACTTGTGGAATATAGGTAAAGTACTTGAAGACTCAAAAGGTCAGCTTTTAAAAAGGAATAAAGAAAGTGCCATGACATTATAGATCCATTTGTGTTATTTAAGTTCCTGGAGGAAATATGGGAAAAAGTTCTAAACTGATTACTTGTAAGAATCTATAAATTTAAAATAATTTAAAAAGTGATCCTTGATATAAGCAAACCAATTCCCCTCTACATTAGAATCACAGAACTTGTGGACAAAAAAAGTCACACTCCTTAATTTCACTGTTTCTGCAGCTATCTCAAGTGAAATCCTAATAATAACTAGATATGAACTACAGGAGAATATAATCAGATGAGTAAAAATTTTTGTAAAGCCATATTCATACCTTAGTTATCAGTGGTTTTACAACCAAAATGGATGAACGAATTGCATAGATTTTGAAAGAGGTCTACTGTCCATTGAGTTCCACTCAGTTTTTCAACAACAGTCTGGATAGTGTAAGAGTAAGTTTGATGGCAACACAAAAAGATACATTGGAGGACAGGATTAGAAATTTTCAGAAATTTTGACAAATTGGAGACAGAGTTTGAAATAACAAATGTTATCCAATCATTACAAGTGAAAGATATCATAATACACCAAATCACAGGTTAAGTAGGAACAAACTCCAGAATTTTGTTGCAAATCACATAGTGTGCTGGGATATATAAAGAGGAACACATTCAGTTAGAGATATAAAGTAATCCTTCCATTCTCAGCTAGCTGGAGTAAATCTGCATTTGAAGTGCTTTGCGCCGTGCAATGAGTTGCATTCAAAAAAAATGGTCTAAGTGAAGACAGCCCAGATGAGCATGACAGAAATGACAACTCGAAAACATGACTTAGGATAATCTAAATAAATAGGGCTGTAAAGCCTAAACAAGGAAGATTTGAATAGAAATACGATGACTATCACAAAATAAAAAAAGTCTTCTGCAAATGTCTTTAATTCTCCATGTTCATAGAAGACAGAGTAAGAAGTAATGCATTTAAACTGCAGTGAAAGTCAGATTAGATGATAAGGAACTCCTAATGGTTAGTGTAATAACACACTGGAAAAATTGCCTGAGGAAAACAAGGGATGGTGTTGGACTTCTTAAAGGTGAGACAATCATAGGTGAGAAATGACATAGTATAGTATGTTTTCTGCTGCGATGAGGATGGAATAGATGATCTTTAGTGTTTTGTTCTAGTGTTAACAATTACACGATTTACAGGGCACGCAAGCTGCTTATAACACTGAAGAAGATCCAAAGGCTTTTATGTTCATGTAGTGAGTTGGATTCTCTGGAAATTTGGTTAGAATAAAGCTCTTAAGTTACTTGGCGTGTGATAACAGAGCTCCCATTTTGGAACCTAGTGCTTCTATCCAAATTTGTGTCTCCACTCTGTCTCTCCATCAAAACACATTTCTGTATTAGTCAGGTAAGACAGAGGTGAGTCCAGTCATGAAGTAGTCAGGAAAAACAGAGGATAAAAATACTAACACTAGGAGGCAGAGACAAATACATTCTTCAGGCACGCCATAAATGTACCTGGTTAAAAATACAGAATGATAAATGGAAAGTCCTAGTCTTAGAATCATAGAATTATCAGGGTTCGAAGAGACCTTAAAGATCATCTAGTTCCAAACCCCCTGATGATGAGCAGGGGNGTTGAACTTCATGAGGTTGGCATGGGCCCACCTCTCCAACCTGTCAAGGTCCCTCTGGATGGCATCCCTTCCCTCCAGCGTGTCGACCACACCACACAGCTTGGTGTCATCGACAAACTTGCCACTCGATGCCACTGTCCATGTAGCTGACAAAGAGGTTAAACAAGATCAGTCCCAGTACTGATCCCTGAGGGACTCCACTTATCACTGGCCTCCACTTGGACATAAGAGAGACATAAAGAGAGCAGTAGAGCTCTATATTCATATCTCTAGTCTTTCTCTGGAGAAAATCATGAAACAAATGATCCAATTTCATACTTTCTTGAACCTCTTTTTCTGTAGGTGAATGTGAGAAGCCCTTACTTTATTATTTCAACATTTGACTTTTAAACAGACTCTGTATTTCCACTCTTACTTTTTTTCCTGCATCTCTCTTCCACAGGAAAGCAAGCATATGCACTAACTGAAATCTTGTGATAACATCTGTTTATTTAAACAGAACATTTTTTCAATGTACCGCAGGTCACTTATGGTCACTTGCAGCTGTCAGATAGTTTGCAAAGAAAAAGATAAGTTTTAGTTACTGAATGGTAGCTGAACTGTGAGGAAACAACAAAAGTGATTTGAAAAGGATTGCTGGAGACCTCAGCATATGAGCCTTGTTGCAGTGCTGTGAGGAAAAAATAAAAAAAATCTCAGATATATTTAAAAAAACAAGAAGGAATATTGATGTGTAAAATACCTCTGCATAAAACATTGACTACAATGTTCCATATTTAAAAATAAGTGGGAAGGATGCAGAAAAAGCTACACAATTTATTCAACAACTGAAGAAAACATGCTGTCAGCAAAGGCTTAAAGAGCTCCATCTGTTTCATTTAGAACAAGCAAAAACAAGAAGTGACTTGATTACAGTGTATAACTGTCTTTACAAAGAGAAAATACTTGGGTAGCAAAAAGCTTTTTAATTTTGTGCAGAAAAGGTAATGAGATGCAATAGCTTGAACTTGAAGACAAAAATGTAAATAAAATATTTAATATAAACTTCTAAATCTGATGGTGGTTACTTCTAGAAAAAAATGCCAGTTAAAGTTCAGTTTCTCTTCATGCATTCAAATCAAGATCGAATGCTTTTGGATTGATTGTGTGCTTTAATCAAAACTAAGTAATTAGGTTCAGTACAAGGTGGTTAATGGCTAACATTAGCTGCCTTCTGCTATACAGACCTAATGTAGAGCATACAACCAGCAATCTATGCATTGTTAGAAGATTTCCAGAATAAATTCACTCACCATGTAGCCTTCTATCAGTCTTCCCTGGGAAAACATCAAGACAGTTCTGTGAGCTAGGTATATTTCTGTGATAGCAATAGCCCATTCGGAGGCAGCTGGGCTCTGTAGCATCATTGTAATCATGTGTAATGTGTATATCCTATTCTTTGAGTTTCTGGAGGTTCCTAGAAAAATTGGCTGTCAAATGTTGCTCTGCTGTTACCAGAGCAAATAATGTATGCAATTCTCTTTCTTGCCTGACTGCAAAAGTGCCAAAGGAAAAAAAAAATCTTCTTATAGAAGTTGTATAAACAGCTTTAAAAACATCACTCTGCATTTAACACTTTTCTCTTCCTGCCTCAAGACTCCTCAGATCTGGGCAAGCAGTAGTTTCTGGTCAACCTACCATTTAAGTGAAGTGAGTCGAGCTGTGAAGTAATGTCCCCATTACCATTACTGCTTGCTGCATTGGTTTTACTCTTCTTTAATTTTGTAAACTGCATCATGTTATGCTTATTGATAACAAGGTGTAGACAGGAATAAAAAGTAGTTACGTTGCATAGAATGAACTTATTATGACCCTGTAGTACAGAGGAGAGAGTAGAGGCCTTGAAGGTGTGTCTGTAGGATGGTACTGGAGACTCCAAAGCTTAGCTGTGGCCAGGTACTAGTAGCGAAGCAAATGGGCAAACCTGTTTTAGGGATAGCAAAATGGACAAAGACCAAATGCCTAACACATGAAAAATGCCTCAAATATAATAAGAATCAGTAGTTATAGGAAACAGTAGAATTGAGAAAAAGAAAGGTGTAAAAAAAAAAAAAAAGAAAGAAAAAGGCCAAAGAATGAAGAAGCCAAATATGGTTTCTAGTTAGCGTGGTCACACTAAAACTGATAGTGTCACACCTTTTATAGTATGTCAAAGAAGAGGGTGCCCAAAGGTAAATTGTTTCACTTGTTGAAAACACAGCCCAGTATATACTGGGAAATATAATTCATTATCAAAACCTCTGGTACAATGCTAGTTAGTATTGCAAAGGGAGTGTTGAACAACAGACTTTTTCCAACATCAGTGATTTGGTGGATTTTTTTCAGAAGAGGAACCATCTACTATAAAAAGAAATAGAGGAAATCATTCTTATGTAAGATGCTACCTCTGTTTCTTAAATTCATTAACAGAATACCTCAGAGGGATAGAAAATGTGCACTGGGGAAATTGGAGGAAGATTTTCTTATGTCAGTGTTCATTCCCTGATTGCTCATGTCATAACAGAAAATCTAGTCCTAAGGTTAACTGATACAGTTATAATAAAAATCTTGATACATTTGGAAATTCTGTCGTGATATCCTTATGTTATTTTTATAGGTGCACTCAGATGTAAAAACTATAAGTTTTGTTCACTGTGCTGGCATATTGCTGTTCACAGTGTGATGTCATCCATGACCTTAACTGTTTAGAACACAAATAGAAAATACATGCAAGGAAAAGGAGAAAAGAGAAATAGTTTCAGAAAAAGCATGGAGTTAAGGAAGAATTTGGTTGATTTCCCACAGTAACTCAGGAAGACTAAAAATGTCAACCATGTTTTTCAGAGTCTTCTGTGTATATTTTAATAACTGTATGAGCTTTTCTAGACATGAATGCTTTTCATTTTTTATTTGATAAGGGCTTCCCAGCAACTGACACTTTTTTTAAATTGAAAAACAAGCCTATTCATATTAAATCATTATACTCTGCCTAAAATTAATTAAATACATAATCACACCCAGAAATATATTAATGTATGTTCTGCATACATTATATTATGCATGACTATTGGTATCACTATTGAAAAAACCCCTTATAAATAAAATAAAGGGGATAAACTGAAATATAAAAAAAAAATCTTGTCACACCTCCAGTAAAGGAATGTTAAAGTAAATCCCATATAGACTAATCAAATTTTTGATTGAATAATTAACTTATCTTTTGCCAGATGGTTCCAATTGTTACTGTTCACCTTCTAATTTAAACAAAACATGCTTAGTACTTGCAGATAGAAAGTATTGGACAAATGCGTAATTTGATTTCTTACCAAAAGAAAGAGTTTGCTTATTTTTCAGATGACTGGAAAAAGCAGTGCTACTGAACTATAATTGATTTGCTTTTCTTTCATGCAATTCAACAGCTTTTATGTATTAGTTCATACATTTTTTTATGTAACGTATTTTGCAGCATGACAAAACTTAAACAGACTTTTCTGCACTCTAGTGATCTTCTTTTCCACTCAGTGTTTGAAACTTAATTCCTTCCAGGGGAAGCAGGTACGCTTACACATGACATGATGATCAGCATTCTCTAATAACCACAGAAACACATTTTGAATACAGTTCCACATACGCAGAAATAATGCTTATTTTCCAGCATGTTAAATTTGCATGTCCAACTGTGGGAAGCCTGCCTTCGGCAGCCCGCCTTCTGGAGTGTTTCTGAAAAACCAGCATCCCATTGGAATTGGCCCAGCTGAGCAGGGGGAAAGGCAGTCAGCCTTTCACTCATGCCACCATGGGCTTGCTGTGAGTCAGAGCTCTACTGGCCAGGGCCCTGGGCAGCCATCCCACCCTCTTCAGTCTTCAGCTTCCATGTTTTCAGTTAGTTTGAAAAACCTTAGCATTTTGACTAGAGATCAGACACAGGCATGTTGTTTATGTAAACTCAGTCATTCAGGGACATCAGAGAAAAGAATACATGGCTTTTGGGCTGTTTCTGTAAAGGCCGTTGATGTGGAACAATAATCTGATGCACGAGATGCAAGTGAGACTGAGTATCTGTGACTGACTAAAGATGAGAAAGCATCGATAGACTTCTCAGGCCAATTCTGTCCTTTGAATTGTTGAGGAGAGGACTGGACATGATTAGAATGGAGGATGGAGTGACTCAATGATTATAAGATAATGCAAGGGTTCTGATATTGACTAAAAACATCTGGGTCAGGCAAAAGCTGCCTAAAATATAGCAGGTTTTGGAGGCTTACTGAAAACAAAGCTTAGAAAACCATAGAAAAAGAATGTACAGGAAAATATTTTTGAAAGCACAGGAAAAGGTATCACCTGTTGCCTCACGATGGAGTGAATTGAGCTAGAAGACCCTGAAGCTCCTTTTATAATTTTGATTTTCAAATGTTCAGAGTTTCAGGGACCACTTGTTTAGGTACAATAGCCACTATAGGATTACTAAAGCTAATAGTATGAGACGTATCATAGGAAGTTATATGGATTTGGTCTTCAGAAAGCATATTAAAAGGCTTGCAAATTTATTTATTCTGATGTGTAAAGCTTAAAGACTTATTTAAGTCAACAGGAAATTAATGGCAGATTTTGACTGCCTCATACTAATGATACACATGAACGAGACACAAGCAAAACATAAACCAAGGATCATGTTACACAATGCATTCATAAGGACCATGACATAAGTGAGGAAGTCAATTAAGGACCTTATGCATATAAATTGCAACAAAATTTAGTGCTAAGCGCTAAAGCAAAAATCACGTTGGAATAATGTTTTTCTACCTAGGATTCACTGGTGTAATCTTACTAGCATAAGAATCACTTCTACACTCAGGCACATGTGCACAGTTTTGAAATCTTTTTTCTAATTTTTGAGGCTTGCCAGGTTAACAGAACTGCCTTTATCTATCTCACCTACCAGATGTTCTTGAAACCCTTCTAATTGACAAAATTGAAAAAAAACATTGTGAGGGAAGGAGGTGGCAGTACCACCATCTATCCATTTGTCCAGGAGCTCTTTACTATGGGACAATTACAGTGATCCTGTGTATGCTGGCTCCCACAAGAGGACATTTGAGAGCAAGTTTTGATGTAAGACAAAGTGAGAGACAATCTTTTCCTTGTCTGCCTATCCCGCTCGGAATAAAGGAAACTCCATGCAGCAGGTTGCAAAGCTGCCAGCACTCAGGTGCTCACCCTTTTAGCCACAAAAACTGCAATTGGGAGCAGAAGCTACAAGAAGTTCCTCTCAGGACTCTCTCAGGTGTTTTGGATGTTTATGATCTGCTGGCTTTCCTTATCAGGAGAGAGCTGTTCTCTCCATCCAGGGCTGCTCCATGACACAGGTACAGTATCGCCTCTTCCCTGCTCTGCTTCCAAGGAAGGAACAAGCCCCATCTCCTGTGGAGCCAAGGCCATTCAAACAGGCAGCTGTCCAATGCTGCCCTTGCAGCAGAGTGTTCGCACAAAAGGCATGTGACACCAAAGCAAAATGATACTGCCAGGCACAGAACTAGTAAACAGAAAGACAAGCAAGCAAACAACTATGCCCTAAGACAGTTTTTGTAGCCAACCAGCTGAGAGGCTACAGCTAAACTTAATTTGGAAATGCCTTTTAACATGCTAAGAAAACAAAAATGTGTTTGAAAAAAATTGATAAGAGAAAATCAGCCCTATACATTTACTAGACTTCCTCAAATTTCACTTTCTTGGTCAAGTCTCATCAGAAAAATACAAGATGTGATCAACATGGAGTTACCAGATCTGTTGAAGAAGTTTCTAACTTGTGCCTTTGTGTATTCAGAACAAAATGCTGTAGCCCGGTAAATATGATTTCTAACCTCAGCAAAGGGGATGCTCCAGATGTGCACTGACTTGGCAGTGCAAGGGCTCAGCTTAGCCGTGATCTAAACAGGGTATCACTGTTTTAACCCTTGTGCTAGGGGCTGTGACTGCTGCCTCTCCTGCTCAAGCTTCAGTTCTGGGCATGACTCCTTTTGGGGTGACATCTCCACTCGCCTCTGCCTGCCAAACCATAGCATGACAGGGTGGAGGGCTGGGTGCCATTGGCAGACTGCAACTGGCAGTGCAGGAGAAGGATACAGGCTAGATGAGAAAATATACAAAAATAACCCCAGCTGGGCCCCTGATGAAAGAGAAGAAACTCCCACCAGGACCATCAGCTTTCCCTTGGGAAAGGGCTGAAGATGTTAATGACTATGGCTTAAACACCCACGCTCCTTCTTAACAAGACTGCAACTGTCACCTGTAGAACCCAGAGGGACCCTGCAAAGTTGAACAGAACATCAAAGAAAATGAGTAGATATTAATAAGTTTTCCAGTGTAACAATTTTGACTGTGATGCTAATGGTGCTTCTCTACATTAGTTATATATTATGGATTTCTACATTGCTTAAATGTTAACTGGATAAACAAAATGTTCCTATGTATACACTCTGTTTCCTTTTGCCCTTAAGGTTTTGAGTGTATTACTGTTGTTATGGCAATATATTCTTGGGCCATTTACATCAGTCCTAGAACTCATAAGGACATGGGACATTCTTTTACCCATGTTTGCTTTTCTTAGAAGGTAGAAGCTCAAATATCCAGTATTTTGCATTGAAGACTATTCCTAGGGAAGCTGAAGCAGTTCTTGGAAGGCCTGGAGAGCAAACCTAATGACATCCACAATGGTTGACTGTATTTATTATGCAAATCACAGAATCACCTAGATTGGAAAAGGCCTTTAAGATCATCAAGTCCAATCACTAACCTAACACTTACAAGTCCTCAACTAAACCATATCCCTAAGCACTACATATACATGACTTAAATACCTCCACCAAACCTGGGTTGCAAGACTGGGAATCTTGCATAATACCACTACATGTGAGCACCAATGAAAATATTCACTGTTATCAGGAGGATCCTTATCACCACTTCCAATTCCAGTCAGTAGACTGGCTGATGTGTTTTCTTGTGGAAGCTGTCCTATCTCACAAAAAAAAGCCAGTAGAAAGTGAGTTCAATAGCACATTCAATATGAAAACTCTCTCATACAGGAAATGCAGGAAAAAAATAGAGCCTTTTCAGAATGACCTATTATGCAGTCTTATGAACTTCTATAACTTCAACACTGACCTCAAGGTATGCATTTATATCTGCCCATAACTCACCAGTAACTGTTTTACTGTTACCAGATCATGACTTTTTTTTCTTGGAATGAACAGATATGTTATTGGAAAACTGCATTACTACGGATCTAGGATAAAGTGTTCTTCCTAAGGAGAACACAACCTGTTCCAGGCTACCTTGGTGACAGCCACACATTAGTTTAGTTCTGGTTCTGTAATGTGTATTTCATCATATCCTCAAGTAGTGTAGCTGTATTTTCAAAGAAACAGCTTTTCCTGCATTTCCTAGCTCAAACTGACTATTTACGACCCACTACAGAAAAGTTAGGTGTTTTCCATTTTGATTTTGCAGTACAACAGTAAGTTTTTAAAGCTCCTTATTTTGAAATTATTGGATTAAAAAGGCTTCTATTTATATGAACAAATACTTTGTAATCACTTCCATTGTTTTAATGATTGACACAAAATAAGTATATGCTATGCAAACTCCTAACAACAAAGCCAGTTATCAAAGAAATATCATCCTGTAGGAAATAGAGCATGTCTCAGTTTTGTAATGCTGAATAATATTAGAATATGTTGACACAAGTCAAGCAAAATCGCAGACATCTGTGGGAACTGCAACTATTATCACTTTCACAGATTCTAAATCTCTGTGTATCATCTTACATTCCTTATGTTCCATCTGCTTATTTTTAACCATTGACAAAATATGTATTAAGTGCTCCTAAACTGGATGTCACTGGTGTTACTATCAACCTGAAATGCTCTATTTACTTCTAACTTAATTTTGCTTCTCATCCTTCCCTGCTCTACTTGCTTCTTTAACATTTCATTTCTCCATAATAGGTCTCTTTCATTTTTTTCTTTCCTCTCCATTGGTCATCACAGTTTTTGATCTTTCTGTACATATCTGTTTGGCTTTATATTACAACACCCACTAACATACACACAGTCTGTCTTGCTGTTACAGCTTATGACTAATGCTGCTCCATTTGCCTCTTGGAAATCAGCAGCTGAAAGCCAGTGTGTTCCAGTCCTTGACATCACTGCATATTAGTTGTTAAAGTGGCGTATTTTTTGAGACATTTTTATCGATTTCTCCATGATCCTGTTAGCTACTTCTGGCAGAAAGTACGGCCATAAAGACTGCTCCTGATGCAAGAACTGTTTTCTTAAACCTGTTAGACACAAATAATTGTGCAATTTGCAAGTTATTTAACATAAGAATCTGATGTCATCTTTCTTGAAGAGACCAAAGTGTCCTCTTGGTAAAATTGTATTCTTATTTCTATTTCAATCAAGTATGGCTGTGATGCAATCTTCTGAAGACAAACAGCGTCAGCTATAACTATCATTGCTCACATACTTTTCATAGACTAGATGGTTTTTGCATACTTTTTTTTTCTAGGCAAAATACAGTTTTACTTTCCATCAATTAAACAGCCTACACATTGCTTTCAACTTTTTCCTTAGTAGGGAAATTAAAGCAGATCATCAATAGCACAGAACACCGAGTTTATTCTTATTAATGCTAAAACACTGAACAAAATCCAATTAAAAGCAGTTTGTTTTAATTTCACGAAAGGAAATAAAAAGTTTAACTATTTAGTGTCTTTTCCAGAGTTGAAATAAATCTTACCAGTGAAGCCTGGAGGACAAACACAACTGTAGTCTGCAACCAGGTCTAAACAAGTTGAATTGTTTTTACAGAAGCCGTAAGTGCATTCATTAAAGTCGATTTCACAGTTCAGACCTTCAAAACCTTAGTTGGAAAAAACAAAGACTTATGTATTATTCAGCTGTATCTGTGCCTTCTTTTCTAAAGCATGTCTTTAGGTTCCTTTTTCTAAAAAAAATCTGTTTTCAATTTACTCTTGTAATAACATGATCTTGAAGTCTTATTGAAAGATCTTTCTAAAAGCTTTTTCTGCTCTGTTGTTAATAGGAACATACACTTGACCATCAAATATACTTTAAAAGGAGCTAATAATTGAAAGAACAAATTTAGAATTCAGTATTTTCATTAATCTATTTGAACTTTTTGTTTACCAGAGACTTAAGAATCTATGTATTTTCTGCCATTTTGAGAACATTGCAGACAAAGATAAGTGATGCTGGGATTTGGACATGTGATTATAGGTTTAAAACTCAGCTCTCAATAGTTACTTCTGTACTTTTCCCCTATTTGTTTCTTGTGTCACTGTGACTTTTAGCAAACTCGGAAGTCCAAGAGTAGTTTTTTTGACTTGAAATTGCTGGAGAATCTCCACTGCCATATCTGACATTTGATGCTCTTGTAAATGTATTCTAATTCATGGTCATGTTACAAAATTACTATCATTAGCACTGTTGCAGGCCATGGCTGCAGGAAGACCATGACTAATGCTAAGCTATCAGCATCCTCAGTGCAAGGCATATTCCCATAATTTCACAAACTGACCATGGAAACAATTTCCACTGATCCCTAAGCCATAAAACTTCAGAATTACCCTCAGTTCATTAATAATGTATACAGTAACAGTTCTTATTTGCATTTATAGTTTAATCAGACTCATGTTGCACAGGTAACAAATAAGCCACAAAATTATCAATATGAATGCCAAGATTTATTTTTCTATAAGCTAGTCAGGCAGACTAAACAGCAGAATGATCTTTTCCAAGCTTCATTTTCAACTGCCTTCTGATATCTTTTTTGGCTTCTAATTTAAGCTAGCTAATGATAGAGGCTGTACTTATGACAGTTATTTGTAGCAACTTCATCTTTTGTGATGAGTTTCTCAACTTATCATCACCACTAGAATGCTTGTATTAATAAAATATTTCAGTTATTTATAAAAGCTATGAAATTAACTCACCATCAGTCCATACTTACAAAATAATATTATTTGAAGATTAAAATCAAACAAGTATAAGAAAGTTTAAAACATAGAAACAAAGTACCAGGCTATAAATCACCATCTTGACTTTATTTTAAACTAAGACTCAAATTTTAAAAAATATACAAATATTCAGAAGAAACCCATTTTAGAAAGACATTGTAATTTTAAGTATTTTAAAGCATTTCAGTTTTTCCTTTAACTATTCTTTTTTCCTGGAAACCACTCAATTATTCATACGCTTCTGATAACACTGAGCAATGTGCACTTTTAAAGAAAAAGGCAAAAAGTGCTGAAAATAACATTATTTTTGTCTATGAATGTTCTAATAGATTTTTGTACTGAAGATACACTGCAGTTATTATTATGACCATTGTAATTTGCTTGTTATGTTCAGCCATAAAGCTGCAAGTTAGTATATCAAGATAGAATGTTTTATTTTCCATGGATTTCACATACTGCTCATTTGTATTTTCTCCACTCCTTCAGACTTTGCTAAAATCATGAGGTTCTGTCTGAAAAAGGCAACACTTAACAAGTATATCTGTCTCCATTCTTAATGAGTGTGCTTGTTTTATTGGGTGCCTTAGTGGACAAAGATGCAAATGACACTTTAGAAAAGAATGAATAACTTTCACAGAAAGAAAATTTTTTAAATGTTTTTGAAGACTGTCAAGAAGATGTTTGCAGACTGCAGGCAATTTCAGAAATTGTCAAAGATAATAAAAATAAATTATTTTGAATAACTTACCTTCAGGACAAAAACAATCATAGCTTTTGTCATCACTCTGGCAGACAGCACCATTCAAGCAGGGAGCTGAATCACACTCATTCATTTCTATTTCACAGTACTGGCCTGAAAAACCTGCAAAGGAAGCAAGATAAACTTTGATTTTCTTCATCTTTATGTGTGCTATTGACATGAAACTGTTATTCCAAATGTTCTGTAATCAAAACCAAGACATTTTATAATCTATATTTCCCTGAAAATCAAAGTTTCTGTATTTTATTTACAAAGTATTAAATTTCACTAATTTCTTATTCAATATTACTAATACATGTCCTTATTGTTGGAATAAAGCAATAAATGAAGTAGGAAGTACTCCTAGAAAGTAAGAAGACATCCATAGCCATTTGCAAACATTATACAGATTTTCAAGTGTTTTTCTTGTATTTGAGTCAATTTAGTATTTTTAGGATACCTTTTTGAATTTTGCCATAAGACACAGTACATAAACTATCTCTTATCCATTGTCTGGTGCTTTCTACTGTGGAGAGGAGCAGTAAAAAAACCACAGAGTAAAAATACATTGAGTTGTATTTGTACATACCATATGATTCAGATCTTCAGGACATGTAAACTGCACAGGTTAATTACAATAAATGAGAATGCTGTATATGTCACTAAAACAAGACAAGTAGACATCACTAAAACAAAACCCAAAGACTAATGAAATTTGCAGAAGGAATGAATAGCTCAATTTTCTCTTTTCTTACATGTACTTTGACACCCTGTATGAGATGCAAGTGCCCAGATGCTGGTGGTGTGGGCTGTAGGGATACTTCTGTGAGTAGAGGCTGGAGCTGCCCCATCCTGGACTCTGGTGGGTTAACACCATGCTGCTTGCCCACTGCTTTCCCCCACGTTGTGTGTGGGATAAAAACGAGAAGAGAAAAAAAAAATTGAAAACCCCATAAAGTTGAGATAAGGACGGTTTAATAGAACAACTCAAAACCAACCATAATACCAATGACATGATATGTAAATGGAGTGATATAAACCTCGAGAATCTACCCAGTACCAGAGATGCACTGTCCCTACTTCAGCCAAACACTGAAGCTACACACTGAACACATGCACCACCTCCTTAGGTCAGTCCTTCCTTTAGGTAGAAGGTCAGTATGGTATTGAGTATCCCATTGGCTGGTTCAGTTGTTTATCCCGGCTGTAGCTTCTCCCAGCTGCAGCCTCTCATAACTGATTGGTAAAGGAGTAGGGAATGAAGGAGTGAAGTTGAGCCTTAGGAAAAAATATGGAGATTGACAAGGTGTTGTTTTCATTTGTGTTTGTTTCTCACTATGCAAACCTACAATAATTGGTGATAAATTAAACCGATTTTCCCCAATTTGAGTTTGTTTTAACCATGACAGTAACTGGTAAGAGATCTCCCTGTCCTTATCTTGACCTGTAAGCTTTTTCAGATTTTATTCCCCCTCAACGTTGGTGAGAAGGCAGAGTAAGAGTGGGGCTGGGTGTCTGACAGCCATCCAAGGTCAACCCATCATACATCTATAGCTTTGTTCTACGTTAATTTTGAATAGCACCAGTAATCTTTGCAGAAACATTAGCACATTCACTTTGATTGGAAAACAAAATAAATCCTATATCCATTGTTATTAAGATTAAAAAAAAAATAATTCATATATATAAAATGAAAGTATTACTGTTAAATATTTTCCTTCTCTTCTTCAGTTTCCTTCCATGTATCTGAGCGTAATTATTCAAATGGAGAAAAAGCATTCTTCTTTATATTAGATTCCCAGGACATTAATTTCTAAAGATATATAGTGAAAGCATGCCACACTGTTAAACAAATGTTTATTTCTCTAAAGCAAAAATTGCCAATTTTTTTATTTTCCTTAAAAGTGATTTGTAAAGCTATCAAATAAATATAAATCAATAAATTGAAACAATTGTATATGTTAGGAAAGGCAAATGATTTTTTTATATTTCTTTCCTATTTTTATTCTTTCCGTCTTTGAAGTTTCTCAAGCTTATCTCATTTAGAAAACAAATTCAAAAGCCTTCAAAATCATCATGAAATGTCAGTCTATCATGCATTTGTGAATAGCAGAAAAAATAATTTGTATAGAGTTGATATTTGTGTCAACAAAATAACAAGAAATACAGATAAATAATGGAGTGACCCAGCACAATCAATGGGTGAGATCTTTTCTGTCTTTCTTACAGAATTTATTTATGAATTCTGATGTATCGTTGGGTTCTGACATAAGGTACAGATATACGATATAGGCTGGGCAGTGACTGCCTTGAGATCAGCCAAGTAAGAAGTAAGAGTGGAAATACAGAGTCTGTTTAAAAGTCAAATGTTGAAATAATAAAGTAAGGGCTTCTCACATTCACCTACAGAAAAAGAGGTTCAAGAAAGTATGAAATTGGATCATTTGTTTCATGATTTTCTCCAGAGAAAGACTAGAGATATGAATATAGAGCTCTACTGCTCTCTTTATGTCTCTCTTATGTCCAAGTGGAGGCCAGTGATAAGTGGAGTCCCTCAGGGATCAGTACTGGGACTGATCTTGTTTAACCTCTTTGTCAACTACATGGACAGTGGCATCGAGTGGCAAGTTTGTCGATGACACCAAGCTGTGTGGTGTGGTCGACACGCTGGAGGGAAGGGATGCCATCCAGAGGGACCTTGACAGGCTGGAGAGGTGGGCCCATGCCAACCTCATGAAGTNGTTGGGGTTGTTCAGTTTGGAGAAGAGAAGGCTCCGAGGGGACCTTATTGTGGACTTCCAATATCTTAAGGGGGCCTACAAGAAAGCTGGTGAGGGACTTTTTAGGATGTTGGGTAGTGGTAGGACTAGTTGTGGGAAGATTCAGATTAGATGTTAAGAAGAAGTTCTTTACCATGAGGGGGGGGAGACACTGGAACAGGTTGCCCAGAGAGGTAGTGGAAAACCCATCCCTGGCAATTTTTAAGGCCAGTCTGGATGGGGCTCTGAGCAACCTGATCTAGTGAGAGGTGTCCCTGCCCCTGGCAGGGGGTTTGGAACTAGGTGATCTTTAAGGTCCCTTCCAACCCTGACAATTCTATGATTCTATGATTCTACAAAGCATAATATGCGCAGAGTACAAGAGAAGTCAGATATCAGACATACTTTAAAAAAAAAAAAAAAATCATTTTTAGTCTTGTCTTAGACTGGACTTTTTTATAAGGCACCACACAATCATCATTATTTGGGTTATTCTGGATTATTTGGTCTGTTTCCCATTATCCTCCCTGTGTTGGGCTTGTGCCTTGTGGGGTTTTGGTAGCAGGAGGGGGAGTTGCTGGCATGGCTTTCGTACAAAGCTTTGAGAAGCTCCCCCAGCTCCAAGTTGGACCTGCCCCCTGGCCAAGACTGAGCCAATCAGTGTCTCTGCGATAACATATTTAGAGAAGGGAAAACCTGTTGGGCAAGTTCCTTTGTTCTGGGAGCTCTTTTGTTTTGGAGAGGAGTGGGAGATGAGAGAGACAGCCATGTGGACAACAAGGACTCTGAGGAAGGAGGGAGGGAGGCACACTGGAGCAGTCATTTCCCTTTAGCCCAACATGTCAGGCTGAGCCCTTGCAGCCCTTAGAGATCAATGGCAGAGAAGAATCCTGTCTGCAGCCCATGGAGGACCCCATGCCAGAGTAGGGACTGCACCTGAAGGAGATCGTGACTTTGAGGGAAGCCTGTACTGGAGCAGTCTGTTAGTGGGAAGAGAGTCATACTGGTAGGAGAAGTTCATGGAAGGCAGTCTCCTGTGGGAGAGATGCCATGTTGGAGCAGGGGAGGACTGTGAAGAGTTTTCTTCATGAGGAGAAAGAAGTGGCAGAAACAATATGGAATGGACTGGGACTGACTGCAACCCCCATTCCCTGCCCTGCTGCACCGCTGATGGGGAGGAGGCAGCAAAGCTGGGTACAGGAAGGAGGGAGGGGTTGGAGAAAGGTATATTTAAGATCCTGTTGTATTTCTTACGTTCTTGCTCTGATTCGATTGGTAAATTGGTGGAAAATAAATGGATGTTGTTTCCCCAAGTCAAGTCTTTCTTTTTCCTGTTACCATAATTGATGAGTGAGCCCTCCCTGTCCTTTGTCTCGACCCTCACGTCTTTTGTTATATCTTCTGTACACCCCAACAAGGTGAGTAGGAACAAGTGAGTGGCTGTGTGGTGCTTTTGTTGCCGGGTAGGTGGGCTTGAATCATGACGCTACCTAACTATCAAAGAAAATATAGATAATCCATAGTAGCTAATATATGAATGGTAGAGGGTATAAATCATGCAGGTTAATATGAATTAAACTATAATTCCTGTGTTCATTTCATAGATGGTATAATTTACCAGCACTGCTAGCTATGCTGCTAAATTTGGAAATATGATTAGTCCTTACTTTTTGAGTGGATACATTACTTAACATTAATGATAGAAGTATCATCCAGGGAATAGATTTTTGGTTAAGAACATATTATTTTTCCCAAAGGCTTTCTTTCTGAAGTGAAATATTGTTTCCACTTGCAGATGTAATTAAAAAAAAACCAACAAACTAGCAATGCTGTTCAGGTTGAAGAATTGTTAATGCGCATCTATGTCCAGTTCATTTCAGTTGAGAGTAGGTGAGCTTTCTCACACCAATCCCACCCTACATGCATTGTTTCAATATAAAAATTGCCAGCCTTGTTATCTTTCTTCAAGATGAAAAACCTACAGACTGTTAAACTACAGGGAATACCAGTGTTGATATTTGTAACACAAAAGTTTGGACCATAAAATACTCAATTTTCCAGCATGAAAATTGTTGGTCACCTTTTTAATGCCCTCCTCACTAACATGTCTGTTGTCAAAGATGACCTTGAACCTCTCTTTCAGATAAATCTGTCTTTTTGCAGAAATCTCATTCCTCAAACAAGGTCCTATTATCATGGAGACAAAGCCTTGTGTGTGACACCTCCTATAGAACCAGGAACCATCATACCATGATGTTTTTGCCTCTCTCTTTGACCAATCACCTGGAATCAAGAATGCTTGTTGTCCCTGTGTTTTATGATGTGGATCTTGTCACCATAGTTCATCCTTAGCTCAAGAAGAAAATAGCTCCTAAACCTTTAACCAAATTGATCCTTGGTAAAGTTTTCCTGGGGAAAGAGTCCACTATCCCTATGTTCCAGTAGTCTCTGTCTTCACTATTCCTGCAGGTTTTCTTTAAATTATATTTCCTGAGCTCAGTTAACCCTTTCAGCATATTTGCAAGGGCTGTGGAAAATAATTTATTTCCCTTCTTTTTGTAGATTTTTATATATCTTGATTTTTTTTCTGCATATATCATGACTGATGTTTTCGCTCAGCCTGCTATTTCTTAAGAAACCTAAATTTTTTCCACATTTCCTCATAGGTCTCGTTCATTTGATATCTAATGAGTCAAGTTCCTGTCTTTTCTGTTCTTATACCCATATATAATACAGCATTGTTTAATAATTTTGTCAATGAACTTGATGAGGAGGTAGAGTGCATGCTCAGTAAGCTTGCAGATGACACCAAGTTGGGTAGGAATGTTGACCTACTTGGGCATAGGGAGGCTCTACAGAGGAACCTGGGTAGGCCAGACCAATGGGGTGAGGTTATCTTCATGAACGTCAACATGGCCAAGTGCAGAGTCCTTCATTTGGGCCACAACAACAACATGCAATGCTACAGGCTTGCGGAAGTGTGGCTGGAAATCTGCCTGGCAGAAAAGGAACTGGGGGTACTGATAGACAACCAGCTCAATATAAGCCAGCAGTGTGCCAAGGTGGCCAAGGCAGCCAACAGCATCCTGGCCTGTATTGGCAACAGTGTGGCCAGCAGGAGTAGGGAAGTGCTTGTGCTCCTGTACTTGGCACTTGTGAGACCGCATCTTGAGAACTGTGTCCAGTTTTGGGTGCCACATTACAAGAAGAACATTGAGATGCTGAAGCAGGTCCAGCGAAGGGCAACAAAACTGGTGAATGACTTGGAGAACATGTCTTCTGAGGAGCAGCTGAGGGAACTGGGGTTGTTTAGTTTGATGAAGAGGAGTCTGCAGGGAAACCTTATCGCTCTCTATAACTACCTTAAAGGAGGTCATAGAGAGGTGGGTGCTGGTCTCTACTCACAAATAACAAGTGATAGGACAAGAGAAAACAACTTTAAGTTGCACCAAGGGTTTAGATTGGACATTAGGAAAAATTTTTTCACAGAAAAGGTTGTGAGGCACTGGAAAGGGCTGCCCAGGGAAGTGGTTGAATCACCATCCCTGTATTTGTTTAAAGCTGTGTAGATGTGGCACTTAGGGACATGGTTTAGCAGCAGACTTGATAGAGTAGGGTTATGGTTGGATTGGATGATCTTAAATAACATCTTTTCCAATCTAAATGATTCTATGATTTTAACTGAGGCAGTAATGTGCATTGTGTCCTTACATATTACACTTCTCAGAGCAATATTTTTTATATGTTTACACTGTGTGATGTTTGTGAATCATATCTAGCTTAAATTGCCTATACCTCCCAGGTTGCCCTCTGCAGAGCTACAATCTAAATAGTGTTTCACAATTTTAATTTGTGTAGTTTATTCCTGCATAGCTATAGTCTTTACACCTATGTATAGTCTTAGGTTGTAGTTTGTTAGATCTCTTTGTGATATTCTATTACTCAAAACAGAATCACAGAATGGTAGGGGTTGAAAAGGACCTCTGAAGATCATCTAGTTCAGCTCCCTACCAAAGCAGGTTTGCCTACAGCAGATTGCACAGAATCACGTCCAGGTGGATTTTGAAATTCTCCAGAGAAGGAGACTCTCTACAACTTCTCTGAGCAGCCTGTTCCAGTGCTCTGTCACCCTCCTAGTAAAGAATTTTTTCCTTATATTCAGATGGAACTTCCTGTGTTCCAGTTTCTTCCCCTTGTCCTGTTGCTGGGCACCACTGAAAAGAGACTGGCCCCATCTTCTTGATAGCCACCCTTTCAATGTTCATGAGCATTGATAAGATCCTCCCTCAGTCTTCTCTTCTCCTAAATAGAGTCAGATGTCTTAGCCTTTTCTCATAAGAGAGAAGTTCCAGTCAATGAACTGTAATGATAATATATAAAACTATTTGTGTAGTCTTGACTCAGTGGAATTTCAATGGCTAGGGTAGAAAGTCTAAGTAAGTGTATTATAAGGCATCAGAGGCAGCACACTTAACTTCACTCTGTCCAGTTCCTTTCCTATTATAGATAATGAGTATTTAATTCAGTGGTTCAGCCTTTAGGGTGTTTGCTTCAAGTATGACAAATGATAAATTACATCTGATAACACTGATATTACCTGACTCAATTAGATGTACAAAACTGGCCACTATCACTGTAAAAGAAAGAAAAAGAGAAGAAACTCAAAACAGCCAAATATCCCAGTCCATTTGTAGTCATGAGTGATTTCATATGTAAGCACTGATGTTAGAAAGTATGTATCTCCAAACCACTTCTAGTAATGATCACTAGCTGGAAAGAAACACAACAGTCAGCAGCAGACCAATGTGTCTAGTTTCTGTAAAACTAAAGGTTGCTTAGGAAAGTTCCTCAGATTGCTTGGGATTACCAGTCACAAATGTGTTATTACATTTACAGGAACAATTCTGAAATTGTATTTTCTTTCCCAAAGATCCTCTGGAGTTGTTTGTTTGTTTTTTTTAAAAAAAAAGTAGTTACATAAGAACTTGTATATGTTTCAACTGGGATATTTTGGCAAAAGAGCAATAGCCTATTCAAAACAATCCGACTACACTTTCAAGCTAGCTTTGAACTTACTAGACTTGATGTGGTGGCACACAACATAGCTACAGCAGCTCACACCTCTCAGTGGCATAGTTGCTTCTATGAAGTGTCTAAGTGAGTGGTAGAATACAGGCTGAGCTCTATGCCATGATAACACAATTTTGCACAACTTGGTTTAATAATACCATGATCTCATAGACACACATTGTCTCATTTACTTCCAAAACTAGTCCTCCCTATTTGCCTCTTTTTGACTTCAGAATTCAGAACAGGCAACTTGTATATTCTGATTTGTATCAACTGATAACCTCATGTCAAAAGAAAATGGGAAATAACAAAAGAATGAGATGAATTTTTGTTTAAAAGACATTCTGAGTCTTATAAACTAATAAGTTTAACAGCAGTGTCCTTTAATATAACTGTTCCACAGCATATCCAAATACAACACTGCATATTTGTTTATTTCTTATGATTTTATCATCAGAACAGTACTTTGGGATCAGCTCTATAGTGTGAATGTAAATAAAACCCCTCATAATATAAAGTGGTAGTTGATAGAAATTTTATCTATTCAATGATGGGGACATACTCAAATATTCACCCTGAATATTTTGTTTACAAGTATGTATATTAAGAATTTTGCTGTTAAAAGTACCTTTTTAAAAAAAATAAATTATCAAATTAAAATCGATTCACAAACTTAGATGAGTGCTGTGTTTCAAACTTCCAATGGAAAACACGACAAAATTAATTAGGTTTTTACATGACCTATCTAATTTCCTTATGAATGAAGACATGTAAAATGATTCTTCATATTTTAAAGCCAAAAATTTACCATTGTATTATAAAATTAAACATCATGAAAATGAAAAGCTGAGGGGAAAAAAAATTAATATAAATCCTTTGTTATAAATTCTAGCAGACTACATACATGAATTATCACAAGTTTAGTTTTTCTTTAATTAATATAGAATTATTTTTTTAATGTATTGTAAACTGTGAGATTCGAAGAACACATCAGATTCCCGGGGGAGTTATTAGTTGTTTCACTGGACTCATCAAAGGTCCCTATTTAAAATTCCAGAAGAGTGAGTTTGGAGGCACACATATAACCCTTCATGACATGTAAAAATTTAATATTTTAACTTTCGCTACAAGATCAAGTTGGCACTGCAGAGACTGCAAAACTCTGAGATCAGAGCTTTTCTCAAAATAATAATGCCAAACATCTTTCTTAAGCAGCAAAATTATAACTTCAAGGTTTTGTTGTTTGATGTGATTGTTCTGCACATGCACAATCAGACATTCCAGAGGAGTTCTAACAAGGTAATTCCTGCCAGCTTCAGATGATAGCCTAAGTGTTCAAGAAGTTAAAGATAAGGGAAACTTTATTCATTTCTTTTATAGATAAACATCTTTCTCAGAAACCATTTCAAAAATCTTTTCTCAGGGGACTGGTAGGGAACAGATATCCAATACCTGATCTCTGAGGTCTTTCTTGGTTTATATTCATTGATAGGCAGAATAAGGAATTATTTCTTTAACAGGTTTATGTTTGGTATAGTTTGCATTTCCTTCTGCATTTTCTATGAAGTTTGGCCTGGACTTTAGTTATTTTCCATACAGTACATTTAAAATGAGGAGAAAAAACCTTTTGACACTTACTCTCTTTAAGTTAAATATTATGAATTATTAACAAACAACTGTTATTGTCACAACTTATTTCTGCTTTTCTTTACTACCAGGAGGAAGGTAAAAATTTCCCAACATCTAGAGAAAAAAAGGAGGAATGGGAAACAAAGCTGTAATGAAAAGAGATGCTCCTTTAACATGGTGAGAGATAAAGAAAATTCTTTAGTATGTTAGCTGCTGTTAGCCTCTACAATGTCAAGTCACCATCACTTTTGTTTCTCATAATAAAGAAACTTCATTATTTGGCCTCTTTGAACAATTCTGTATGAAAAAGATGAGAGTACACTACTGTTCTTTCTGATGATTTCTCATCTTTCACAGTAGTAGTAGCCATCTTTAATCCTGTGTCCAACAAAGAGAAGTTACACAACTAAAAGAAAAAGAAATAGATGTATCACCTTACTGGAAGTGCTCAATAATGGAATAAAAAAGAAGAGGTATTGAAGATCTTACAACAATTTTTCTACAATGTGGCATTACATCTCAGGAAAAAAAATAAAAAAAGCTTTTTCAAACTAACAAGAGACCCAAACACTTCACACACTTCACAGGGGAGAAAATATCTCACGTTCTGAGAAGCCCTAGTTTGGAAAGTAATCCTGTTAAACCATGATTGACAATTTTCTTCCCTACAAAGGTATTCTGTACTATCACTTCCATATATCTCGCAAGAAGTTACTGAGGTCAGTTTACCTTCAAAGTTTAGGCAGCTCAGATCTCTTGTTAGATTTGTTTCAATAAAGATTGAAAACAAGACTATCTGCTTCCCTCAGAATGGAGAAAATGCCAAAGACAAGGAATTAAAAATACCAGTCAGAAAAACAAAATAAGATTTTTCTTAGCAATAAAATGTGAATATTGCATGTCTAGAATATCATCCCGGTATAAATAGACAATGGTTTGGAATTAAGTTGGATATTGGATAGGTTTTGGTAAAATTTATGACAAGAGAAGTTGCTATGCTCATTGTTTTATTTGCAGAGTGATAGGAAATTTCTAAGAATTCAGAGAAGCTCAAGAAAAATAAATTTGAGGTATGGGAGACAGTCAAAAGAGTTCCCTAAAGGAAGATAGAAAATGTTCGCATCTTACATTTATATTGTTCCAAGATATGACCAAGATAACCTTGTCCTAATCATAACACTAGCTATATTTAAGAAAAAATAATAATAGCAAAATAGGATTCTGCAGTTAGGAGTAAAATAGAAAGTATATTCAGACTTTCATCAAAGGGGAGAAACTTACAAGAGAATAGAAAAGAACCTGCAAGTCTAGTTAATTTTGTAGGCATGAAATGTAAATCCCATCACTTTATAAAAGGCCCCAATATACTTGGATTAGACAAACATCAAAAAAGGAAAGAAATAGAATAAAAATTCTACATCAAAGGAGTCAAATTAATAAACAAGAATATATCTCTGTCGTGCTTTAATCCTGGCTGGCAACTAAGCCCCACACAACCACCTGCTTACTCTCCCCTGGCAGCATGAGGAGAGAATTGGAAGGGTAAAAGTGAGAAAACTCATGGATTGAGATAAAGACAGTTTAATATATAAAGCAAAAGCCACACATGCAAGAGAAGCAAAGCAAGGAAATCGTTCACTACTTCCCATTGGCAGGCAGGTGTTCAGCAATCTCCAGGATAGCAGGGCTGCTTCATGCATAACATTTACTTGGGAGAAAAAACACCATAACTTCAAACAATTCCCTTTCCTTCTTCTTTCCCCAGTTTTTTATTGCTAAGCATGATGTCATATGGTATGGAGTATCTCTTTGGCCAGTTGGGGTCAGCTCTCGTAGCTGTGTCCCCTCCCAGTGTCTTGTGCACCATCAGACTACTCACTTCTGGGGTGGTGTGAGAAGCAGAAAAGGCCTTGGCTCTGCATAAGCACTGCTCAGCAATAACAAAAAAATCCCAGTTGTATCAACACTTTTCTGGTCACAAATCTGAAACAGAGCCCTATACTACTTACTACGGAGAAAATTATCTCAGCTGAAACCAGAACATTAGCCAAGATTTAACATTTAAGCTACTGAGAATATAAACTGAAGTGAGTTTCCTCATGTTTCTAATTTGTCAGGAGATAGAATCATACTGCATTAGGACTGTCTGTTTTTAGCAACATTTCCAAGCTGACAGGAGCAGTCAATCTTCAGGACATCTCAAGCCAATGTGCAACTCACCTACTGATTGGATGTGTAATACTGCATTTATGGAAGTGCACTTTTTTAATCTTGTGAACAGTAGTAAGATGGATAAAATTATCTGTGACAAGAGAATAATTTTTCTGACATCATAGATTACCCTCATTTCCTTCTCCTACATTTTAGTTTGCTACTTACCTACTTTATTTATTTTGCTCAGGTTTTTATATATTATTTGGGTCTGTATCCTCACCTGTTAACAGGCATTAGTCAAATGACAAAACTGCAACAGTGAAAATGTGATTCTTTCTTTAGTTTTTATTTTTTAAGAAATAACAAGATTGCATTGTTCAAATCAGTTGTGAAGGTCAAAATTCCTTCTCCACAAACTTTACATTTTATACTCTCTGTTCAAAATTTTTTCTAAGACCTTGCTTGCATGAAAGCATAAAAACATGCCACATTGAAGCAAAAATTCTTTATTTCTATTAGAAATCTTAATTCAGATATGGATTTCTCTAGACAATGTTGGAACAAAAAAAGAAAGAAGGAAAGGGATGGAACTTTGTCTTTGCCACCTCTACAAACAGTAGCTGATTGCAGCAGATGGTCCTGCAGCCTCCTAGATGATCTATTTGATTAAACCTGCATTTATCTCAGTTAATCTTCGTATTGCTGCACTCTTAAAGTAAACAAAAGTATTTTCTATAGGGTAATAGCTTATTAATTCACTATCTTATGGATATAAGGGGATGTGACAGGTTTATTGTGTGGAGATCATGGGACTTTGATGATATACAGAATCATAAAACAGTTCACATTGCTAAAAATTGAATCACTTTAAAAATCCGTAAGATTGATTCTGTGCTCACACTATTGTAAATCAGAGCAGCATAGCTGAAATTCAAAGTAGTTTCCTGATACTATTATAAAACTGGTTCATGCATATTACAGAATGTCCTGTGTATTTTCAGACAGCATGTTGTTTCTGAACCAAACACAATGTTCAAAATACTCGAGGGTTTGACAATACATTTTTTCTTAAAAAGCTTTAACTGCTGTCCTTGAAACCTGCAAAAGTAGTAAGGGCATTAGAATGTGATGAAAGGATTTTAACTAGTTTGTTCATATCAGCATATGTGTAATATCTAACGTATTTTTTTAAAATACAATACAATTTGTATTTTCAGAAGATTTCTCTGTAGTAGTATAGTGTATTTATTCTTCAGGGAAAAGATCACTTCAAAACTTATGTATGTAGTTAATTCCCCCCCGCCCCCTATATATAGATAGATATTCTTTCCGGCCATTGTCTCACAGGCTTGAATCCCATTTTCCCAAATTTATAATGGTTAACTCCGAAGTAGCTGAATCTGTGGCTGCCTATTCTTTTACCAATGAAGCTATTTTTTTCAAACATCAAGGGACGAATATCAAACCATCATCACCCAGCGCATAATTTTTCTAAGGCATGTGATCTCAGAGTTTGACCACCCTGTGTTCAGATTACGAAATGATTGCAAGAGGTGACAACATTTCTCTAAAGGATTTTTTCAGGTCATGATTAGGAGGCAAAAAAATAATGGAGGAGGAAAGAAAATTGGTTTTGAGCACACCTTTTCTTTCAAGTGTTACTTTCTTCCTTGTTTCTTCTCCATCGGGGAGGAGCTATAAATTGGGAGGAAACAAGAAAATTCTCTCACCCACTCTGCCGACTGCCTTCCATTCTCTGTTCTTTCAGACCTGCACCTGTACTGCTGACCAGGAGAGACATGCCAAATTTTCAAGGAAATTTGAGGAAAGAAGACAGTAAAGAAATTACTATGATGCAGTGTTAAAGGAAGATAGGAATGTGGGTGAATTCTTTCAAATAAACAGTCTCCTTCCTTTTTTTACTGTATTCCACACTGATTCTTCCAGCTGCCTACCACACCTAGCCTCCTTATTAACCTGTGCCTTATTTCTCTGTTTTACTAAGTTATTACTCTTAAATGACCTGTTCAATGTTTTTTTCCCTCTAAATAACCTCCCCTTAATCCATCTCTAAGGATTCTTTAAATAATTCTTTAAATGTGGTCTATAAAAGTAAGTAACTGAAGTCTATGCTGGTAACAGCTTTGCTTAATAAACTGTCTTGTAGAGGAGAATAAGTAGATGGAAATAATTTTGCAGGAATACATCACAATGTAAAAAAATCCTTTGGTCTCCAGCTGTAATTATTGAACATGTGAAATTGTTTCATGGATTGTGTTATGTGATTAAAGACTCATCTCCACACCCATGAAAGAGCACAGAGGTATGATGGGCCAGTCAGGGACATCAACTTCAACCTTGGCTTCCTCCTCAAGCTGTTGCAGGGGAGCCTCAGCCCCAGGGGCCAGGGGACACCCTGTATCAGGAGTCAGTGGGGATAACACCTCGGGCACCTCACAGACTGCCTAGGAGTTCAGGGCTCATTGTGGGGTGCAGGGGTAAAGCATTTAGAGATTGTACAAGACTTGTTAAGGGATATTCAGAGAAGGAAAGTATGCAGAAAAATAGAGGGATAAGGGTATAAAAAAGTGCTGATGACCTGCAAACAGATATTGGCCAGTGTGTGTTTCTGACCATGTCCTGTACCTGATTGGTCTGCCTTTTGTTTTTATTAACTCCATTTCTAACAAATTTTCTGGATGAACGACTCTCTATTCTGTGCCTATGTGTGTGACTGTCAGCAATGGGAGTAGGACAGTGGGTCAGAGAGGCTGTGTATCTGGGGGTCAGCAACTGGAGAGACTAGGGTACATGCGCATAGTGTGGGTGCTTATGTCAGTGTGTGCAAACATCAGACTGGAGCACCCAGTGGGCAAGGTAAGACAGCTGGGAGCAAGGTACTTGAGCTGTCTTAATTTGAGGCTGGATACTAGAGAGACCAGAAGGTCTGTGAGCTGTGTACTGGAGGGATCGGGAGGTCCAAATAAGTGTTTGAGAAGACTATGAGATCTGGGGGCTGGCTCCTGATGAGGCCATAGGTCTGGATCAACTACTGGAGGGATGCGTTTGCATGTGTCTATGCAACTGGGAGATCAGGGGATCCTGGGCCAGCTGGTGGGTAGTCTAAAGCCAGTTAGTGGAGACATCAATGGTGGGTGGGTGGGGTTTTGCATATGTGCACATATGTGTGTCTGAGCATTTGTCTGTGTGTGTGTTTATAGGTTTGAGTATTAGAACTTGCCATGGTGTGTAGCCTTGGTTTTTATACCCAGATACCGGAAGCAGGGCAGAATAGAATCCAGGGACAGCTACTGGATAGACAGTGTCTGAGCCCAGTTGCTAGGAGGATCCACATTCTATGTTCGTACATATGCATATATATACATTCCCCAAGCAAACTTGAATCCTGGTTGATCAAAGAATGGAATAGGATGAGGCTGTTGGTGCTGTCTATGTTCGTGCAAGTGCTATGTTTCCTGTCTGTGTTGGTCTACATGCCTAGCTATGAGTATGCACATATATGTACTGTAATTGTGTGTGCATATGCCTGTTGGGAAAACCATCCCAGCCTCGTTACTGGTTGGATCTGGGAGCATGAGACTGCAGCAGTGTCACCACATCCTTGGCAGTTCATGACAGATCAGACTTGTCTTCCTAAGAAATGGTGATTTGTTCTAAACTTCAGCACTTTTCATTCCCTCTAATGGCAAGGGAAGTAGGTGGAGCAAGAAACCCCCTTGGCTCAACCCTGAGCTTCTGGGTCTACTCAGAACCAAAAGGGAAATGTAACAGAAATGGAAAAGTGGAACATTACCCATTGAAAATTACAAGGGCATTGCCAGGGTATGCAGAGATGCAGTTAGGAAAGCAAAAGCTCAACTTGAACTGAAATTGCCCAGAGATGTAAGGAACTTCAAGAAAGGGTTCTTGAGATACGTTACCAACAAGCAGAAGCAGAAGGAGAATATTGGCCCCTTATTAAACAGGTGAGGCGAACTAGTCACCAAGAGCGCTGAAAAGGCAGAGGTCCTCAACACCTTCTTTACCTCTGTCTTTACCAGCGCTGTTGGATCCCAGGCCACAGGAACAAAATTCCAGATTGATGAAGACACAGACCCACCATCAGTGAAGGAAGAGTTGATGTGTCAACTGCTTCAGGAGCTTGACCCTTACAAATTGATGGGCCCGGATGCCATCCATCCAAGGATGCTAAAGGAGCTGGCTGATGTCGTTGCGAGGCCGCTCTCCATAATCTTGGAGAAGTCATGGAGATCGGGAGATGTGTCTGAAGACTCGAAGAGAGCTAATGTCACCCCTATCCACAAGAAAGGTCCCAAGGAGGACCCAGGTAATTATAGACCCACTGGCCTTACATCAATCCCTGGGAAAGTTATGGAGCAAATTGTCCTGGGGACTATGACAAGTAAACTGAAACACGTAATTGGGAAAAAACAACATGGATTCACCAGGAGCAAATTGTGCTTGACAAACCTGATCATTTTTTATGACAAAGTGACCCGCTTGGTTGATGTGAGGTGAGCAGTAGACATAGTCTACCTAAACTTCTCCAAGGTGTTAGACATGGTCCCCCACAGCCTCTTTCTTGAAAAACTCACACGTTACGACCTAGACAAATGGTCTGTATGGTAGATGGGGAACAGGCCATACTCAGAGGGTACAGCTGGTAAATGGCGCAACCGGTCACAAGTGGGGTCCCCCAGGGATCAATATTGGGCCCAGTCCTGTTTAATATCTTCATAAGTGACTTGGATATTTGGATCAAGAGCACCCTGATGAAGTTTGCTGATGACACAAAAATAAGTGGGGTAGTTGACACTCCAGAAGGGAAAACCACCCTCCAGGAAGATCTGGACAGGCTAGAAGAGTGGTCTAGCACAACGGAGACAAGTGTAAGGTCTTGCACCCAGGAATACATAACCCAGGAATGCAGCTCAGACTGGGATCCACCTGGCTTGAGAACAGCCCTATGGAGAGGAACCTGGGGGTTTTGGTGGACAGCAGGCTCAATATGAGTGAACAGTGTGCTGCAGCAGCAAAGAGAGCCAGCAGGATGCTGGGTTATATCAAAAGGGGCATCACCAGCAGAGATAAGTAATTGTTCCACTTAACTCTGCACTGTTCAGGCCACACCTTGAGTACTGCATTCAGTTTTGGTGCCCCCTATACAAAAGAAATGTGGACAGGCTGGAAAGGGTCCAGAGAAGGGCCACAAGGATGATCAGGGAACTGAAAGACCTGCCATATGAAGAAAGGCTGGGAAAACCAGGATTGTTCAGCCTTGAGAAGAGAAGGCTTAGGGGAGACCTTACCACCATGTACCAGTACATAAAGGGTGGCTATCAAGAGGATGGAGACTCCCTTTTTACGAGGAGTCACATGGAAAAAACAAGGGGAAATGGTTGCAAGTTGCTCTTGGGAACATTCCAATTGGAGTCCAGAAGAAAATTCTTTACAATGAGAACAATTAAACATCAGAATAGTCTCCCAAGAGAAATAGTGGATTCCCTTACATTAAACAGTATTAAGACTCAGCTTGACAGAGTGCTGAGCCATCTCATTTAAATTGTATTTTTCTATCTTGAAAGGTTGGACTAGATGATCCTTGAAGTCCCTTCCAACCTGCATTCTATGACTCTATGAAACCACATCCACAAAAGATCTGTGCTCTTGGACATAGAAAAACAAAGTCTAAACCATGGATTTTATCGTGCAAGACTTGAGTCACTCACTAGCTCATATTCCAATTTGTGACAATTTTAAACATATGGCTGCATGCCTAAGATGGAAACAGTGTATGGCATTAAACTGCCTTACTGTTTAGCCTAGGAACATGGAGCCAGAATTTCTATTTGGTAGATTTACAAAACAACAAAAAATTTAAATTAGCTTTCACTGTGGGAAAACAGTGAAGAACTAACCCATTTGCTCCTAACTTGCATGTGCCAGGTGAAGACAAGATAAATTGATATTCTCATAAATAGGAAGCAATATGCAAGATTTTATGTGAAAAATATTGAAGAGGTGTTCTAAATGGCTTATAGTGTGAACCAAGACCTATATATCTTATTTGTTTTGATGATATTCAACAATGAAGAAACTTGAAAAAAAGTGCAAAATACTAAAACCACTGAAATGAGCCGATACTTCATACATTTAAAACGTAGAATATAAAGAAGAAGAAAATACAAATAAAAAGCAGTTTTGCATGTGAATGTATGAAAAGACTATGGGACATATTCCTTTGGCCTGTGTATTTTAGCATTTTGACCTTTAGGGAAACAAAGGTAGCCTGGCGTAGCTACCAACCTACTCTAATGTAGTTGTTACAGGCCAGTTTTTAGAGTTTTAATTAGTTAGAATTGTTTTCTTCTATACATTCAGTCCTTTTGAAAATGCTAGCTCCTGATGCTTCCACAAAGTTAACTGAGAACTAGCTAACTAGGTGGAAACTAATTTGGGTTAAAAACCTAATAAACTGTAATCTGGCCCAAGCAACTTTTTTCTTTCTTTCTTTCTTAAAAGGACAGAAAATTAACAAGCACAGAGAAAAACACTTCACACTTAAGAATAGAAAAAAAATGCTTTTCAATGCTACTCTCCTCTTTCTAAGCATTTCTTATTTCAGAAATTATTTCCTGAAATCAACATTTTGTAGAAAGCTTAACAGAGCTACTAGCAAATGTATTACTCAAGTAATTTTTTAAATAAATACTTTTCTTCTAGTTTTTGCTAGTAGTGAGAAAATGTTTTAGGAGCTACTGCTGCCCTTCCAGAATTACAAAAAAACTCACACATTTTGATCCTACCATTGGCAACATTCCTACCATTGGAGATAGTCTGAAATCTGAGAAAAAAAGTGCCTCAAGAGCTCCAAGCCCTCAACATGTGGGTGGGATGTTGCAACAACTCCCTGTGACAAATCATGGCAGGGACACCCTTTTTCAGAAGGGATGTAAATGTCCAACATCTGTTCCTGACATTCTGAGGATCGGTTATAGGAAGACTAGTAGACAAGGAGAAATATCATAGGGGCAAATACAGAGCTGCAGATAGCAGAAACATTTTTTCAAGTTTTTATTATATCAGTACTCTATGCTGTTGCAGATGTTCAGAGCTGCCTTCGTCACATTATAAACCTGAGGACTGAGAGGGAAGAAATTAAAGGCATAAATTGAATCTATCTTTAATAGAATTGTTTGGTGTACACAGTGTGAATTATCCACTCTGAAAGATTTGAAAGGAAAACATGTTGATAGATTTTTGCTTCTTTACCTCTTCCTTGCTACATTTTAAAGAGTTTGTCCTGCAGACAGAAAACAATTTAAATGTCATTTGTATTTATCTTAATTTGTTTCTGCTGAAGTAGATTATTCATGTTTTCAATAAAATATCATATACTTTGATTATGTTTATTTCTTGCTGATCAAAATGCTGACAAATGACACCTCTTTCACAAACATCAATTAGCTATCTTAATGTGTTGAAAGAATGTGAGGAAGAGTAAGCTTCATTTGCATTATTTTTAAATTAAGAATAAGTTAAGAGGGGTGTTTTTAACTACATTGTAATCATGTATTCACAAGTAATTACTTATCTTTAATATAATAAATTTGAGTTAGACAAGAAAATAGAAGACATTAGTCAACTAAAATGTAAATATATTTGTATACTTGAAATTGTGTCAGCTTGATTTGAACTGGGATATCATACCAGTTGTGCTATTTCCATACACATGAAAATATGAAAAGAAACTGATGTGAATGTTAACATAGAACATAAAATTATTGCTAGTGGGATAATATATAACACGCTGTGTGAGGGGGGGTATACTTGTATTTAATTAGTTGATGGTAATGAAATTATAAAATTAATATCTAGTTAAAGTTTCTATGTATAAAATATTCCTATTTTGTATTTTATGAGTATTGCCCAAAAAATCAGGTTTGGAAAATTAAGGTAACTTGATAATGGACATAAGACTACTACAAGAAGAAATATGAAAAGAGAAATTTACTTTGCAAAATGCAAGGAACTTTAAGAATCAAATTTGAGACAGTCACTCAGTTGGCGAATAACTTAGCAGTGATGACGTTTCTATGGATGAGCACTAGAATGACATGGACAGAGTCATTCCTGGAGCCAGGGAAAGCAAAGGAAGAGCAGAGAGATCCATCATGAGCAAGATGGTAACTCCATCACGTTCAGGGATGGTGACTCCACCACTTCCCTAAACAGCCTGTTCCAGTGCTTTATAACCCTTTCAGTGAAGAAATTTTTCCTAATATACAACATAGACCTACCTTGGAGCAACTTGAGGCCATTTCCTCTTGTCCTATCACTTGTTACATGGGAGAACAGACCGACCCCTACCTGGCTACAACCAGTAAGGTCCCTCCTCAGCCTCCTTTTCTCTAGTTTAACAACCCCAGTTCCCTCAGCTGCTCCTTATAAGACGTGTACTCTAGATCCCTCACCACTTTGTTTCCTTTTTTTGGACATGGTCCAGTACCTCAGTGTCTTTCTAGTATTGAGGTGCCCAAAACTGAACACAATACTCCAGCTGTGGCCTCACCAGTGGTGAGTACAAGGGGACAATCACTTCCCTACTTCTGCTGGACACACTATTGTTAATACAAACCAGGATGCCATTGGCCACCTTGGCCACCTGGACACGCTGCTGGCTCATATTCTGCCTGCTATTGACCAACACCCTCAGGTCCTTTTCTGCCAGGCAGCTTTCCAGCTACTCTTCCCCAAGCCTGTAGCATCGCATGGGGTTTCTGTGACTCAAGTGTAGGACCCGGCATCTTGTTGAACCTCATAGAATTGGCTTCAGCTCATTGTTCCAGCCTGTACAGGTGCCTCTGTAGAGCCTCCCTAACTTCAAGCAGATCAACACACATGCCTAACTTGATATCATCTGCAAACTTACTGGGAGTGCTCTCAATTCCCTTGTCCAGATCATTGCTAAATATATCAAAGAGAATTGGCCCCAGTGCTTAGCCCTGGGGAACACCATATGTGTTTGGCTGCCAGCTGGATTTAACTCCATTCACCATCACTCTCTGGGCCCAGACATCCAGCCATTTTTTTATCCAGCAGAACGTATGCCCATCCAAGCAATGAGCAGCCAGTTTCTCAAGGACAATGCTGTGGGAAACAGTGTCAAAGGCTTTACTAAAGTTCAGGTAAACATCCACAGCCTTTCTCTCATCCACTAAGTACATCACCTTGTCATAGAAGGATATCAGGTTCGTCAAGCGACACCTGCCTTTCATGAACCCATGCTGACTGGGCCTGATCCCCTGGTTGTCCTGTAGATGCTGTATGATGGCGCCGAAGCTGATCTGCTTCATGACCTTCCCTGACACTGAAGTCAGACTGTCAGGCCTGTAGTTCTCCAGATCCCCCTTCCAGCCTTTCCTGTAGATGTGCATTGCATTTGCTAATCTCTGGTCAAGTGGAACCACCCTGGTTATCCTGAATTGCTGATAAATGATGGAAAGCAGTTTGGTGAGCACTTCCATCCACTCCCTTGGTACCTTTGGGTGGATCCCATCTGGCCCTGTAGATATGTGTGTGTCTAAGTGGTGTAAGTTTAGACAGATTACATCAATGTAATAGTTTTATAAAGTGGTAAGACTCCTAGACAATTCCAAGGATGAAAGCATAAAACTGAAAAATATTTTATGTTACAGTCTTTAAAGTCTCAACTCTTAAAATGTCAAACTAAGCCAGATACTAAAGTAGGTTATATGGGAATCACTTGCACACAGGTTAAGTGATGAAAAATAAGATGCATTTGGAAGCTGAACCATCTACATCTCCAGCAGTGATGTGTGAATTCTCATCATTGAAATCACATTTTTTAATGTTTTGGTTCCAAAGCAAGTTTGTTACTTTATGAAAAGCCTTCTCTGAGAATAAAAGAACAATTCAATCCACAGAAATGGTTGGATAGAAAGACAGAGGAATGGCACAGTACTTTCCACTTTGAATGCATATTGGCAAAATATAACGGAAGGGTCTCATTAGAGTAAAACACTGCTTTTCAAGAAGATTTAAGAAATTTTTTACAGTGAGAGCATTCACTGGAACATCCTCCCGAGGGACCTCATAGAGTCGGCATCACTGGAGGTTTTCAAGATGTGACTGGACAGGGTGCTAGATAATCTCATCTAAGTTCCATTTCCCATGAAAGGTTGGACCAAATGATCTCTCAAGGTCCCTTACAACCTGGGATGTTCTATGATTCTATAATAATAAAGTCTGTAAAAAGGACTAGTAGAATGACCAGGGAAATAGAGAGTCTTTCTGAGCATTCAGAAAGTTCAGGTTGTTTAGTGTAGAAAAATGTAGGCTGAAAGGAGATGAGAGTATTTCTCCTAAATCTTTAAATGAGAAAAAACCACACAAAAAAAAAAGATGAACAACTGTATAAGTTAGAGGGTAAGTATTACAGGTACACAGTAATATTGATTTTTCACAAACAAATAGAAATTACATAGCAGAAAACCTTAATCAGAAGAGAGCAGTGAGATTCTGGAAGAGTGTTCCTGATGGAATGGTTACAATGAGAGCTTGCTGACTCTGAAAAGTAATTTTTTACAATAATAGTTGCAGAAAGTCAAAACTTGATTAGTGTAGGAAAACAGATTGTGAGAAGTTTGGTTATCATCACTAGAGACTAGAATTATTAGTTCAGAAAGTCCCCTCCAGTCATGCATTCTTGAGATTTATTTTTTTCTAATTTTATTTTAACAAAATTCAACTAAATGAATGTTTTACTGAAAAGTCTTGAAGGATAATAAGCATGAAAATTATAGCAAAAATACACTTCTACTACTACTGTCACTAGAGGGGATAAATAGAGCTGCTCAATAGTTTTACAAATAATTTGTCAAATTTTCTGTTCACAGAGGTTTAGCTTTCATTTTTTTTTTAGAAATGGTAGGATATAAAATTTGAATTGGAAGTGAACCTCAGGAAATACCTGTACACGTTTCTGCTATGTATTATTTCTTTTCTTCAGGGAGCTCCATTGCTCCATATCAACTTCAGTGATACAGATATTTGACAAAAGACACAGAATTCAGTTGTCTAGATGTACCTTCCTTTCGATATTTGGGATGTTAGAGACATCTGCAAAGGATAGATGTCTTGAGGAGTCTTGAGGTACAAAATATTAGTAGATCCCCATACTTAGGTAACTGAATCTTCCCTTTGGAGCACCTGGCTAGATGTAAACTTGACACAGTGTCAAACATCACAGAATTATTAAATAACTTAGTTTGGAAGGAACCCCTGGAGGTCATTATGTCTGGTCCTCTGCTCAAAGCAGATCCAACTAGATCAGTTTGCTCAGGACTTGGCTCAGTTGAGCTTTGGTTTTATCCAAGCATAGTGATTCCACAACTACCCTGGGAGACCTGGCCCAGTTTTCAACCATCCTCAGAGTAAAAAAGAATAAGTAAATATATAAAAAAATCTAATCAGCATTTAGATATTGGAGAAGTCTGCTGCATCTTCTACAATCATTGATCACTTCTGAGAAACTATGGCTCTGCCTTCTCTACGGCTTCCCATTAGGTGCTTACAGACAGCAATAAAATCCCCCTTACTCTTTTCCTCTTAAGTTTGAACAGACTCAGTTCTCGCAGTTACTCCATGTACAACCTGCACTAGTACATTAACCATCTTGCTGGCTCTCTGTTGGACTCACCGTACTACGCTACTGTCTTTCTTATACTAAGGACACAATATAACAACACAGTCAAGGACATAAAATGTATTTCCTTAGTCACCAATATTATTAAATTACCTAAAAGAATATTCTCATTTGTTTCAAATTAAAATGCATTCATCATGTAGTACATGAAGGTAAAAATTAGAGTTGCTAGTGTTACTTGCTGTATACACGTATTCATTAGATCTTTTCACAGAATTACTCATCATCTCTCATGAGCTTCTTAAATCTGCATAAATGAATTGTGATAGTATTGGGTATTAATAAGAGGATATAAAATTGCTTACATGACAATTTTCATAATATAACATACCAAATTTGTATTAACAACATATATCAGCAGCCAGAATATGATAGAAAAAAATTTTAAATAATCCTGTAAACTAAAGACATTCAAATGATTCTGGAATTTAACTGACACCTAAGAATATTGTAGTTTATATGTAGGAACATCTACTCTTGGGTTAAATGTATTGTGCATAATGTAAACAAAAAGAAATTATGCAACTTCAAATTGTAAAGGATTTGCACTGAGAAGGAGAGGGAGGATCAGGAAATCACACTAGCAACATTAATTCTGTCTTTTCTAGATTTTGAAACCTTAATAATTCTTTTAATACAGTTTGGGATATATACATAATAGACACACTCAAGTATTAACAAGGAAAGAATAAAGTCCACAGTTGTGCAAGGGGTATGATATGAGCAAACTATTCTGCTTCTAAAACATTCCATTGACCTTCATAGGATGAATTATTCCAGCTACGGGTGTCCCCAACAAACATACTTAACTTTCTGGTTACAGTACTAATCTAAAACAGATGAATGGAATACTGGAGATTAATCTAGAAGCATTAAAGAACAGAAGCTCTTCTCCCAGATGTTTCAATTTTGTAAATCTGCATCCAGATGATTTGTTTTACATCTCTGGCTGTTCAGGGTTAAGCTATTACTGACTTCATGGGGTTAGGAGGGGAAGGGAGATATCCGTAACTTGGCTATCCTGTCTTCTGCAAACTACCCTGCATACCTATGGGAATTCATGTCATATTTTAATTTTTTAAGCACTTAGCACTCTGAGCCTAAGATACCAAAATATCAGAAAACTTCAGAACAAGGAGAGAACAGACACATTAGAATTGTCTAGTACAAGGTTCTAGAATCATTGGTACAGGAGATAAAGCTTTCTTGACAGCCAATTTAAGACTGCTGAACAAATTTCAATAGAAATTAAGAACAAATATATAGCAGAGAGTACATGTATTCAATTATTAAAAAACCAAAAACAAACAACCCCCAACCCTGTATGATTTGCCCTTGCAGAGAAAAATAAAGACAAACTTGCATGGGATGTTAGTCACACAAACCATAACGTGGGTGTGAATAGAAACCATGTCCCCTGAGGGGATGATTGTATAAATATTGTGCAAGCTGAGGCTTGTTGATTTTACTTGTGTTACAGCAGGACATCTTCCAAGTTTTTCTTTCAATCTCTTCTAATTTTCAAATGCCCCATAAAATTTCTGTTTAAAGATCAAAAGTGTCAATGCAGTTTCTTCTGTTCATATAAAGAAGAGAATTTTGAATTTAACATTAGTATCTGACTTTTTGAGAGGATGTCTTTACTGCAGAGAAATTTATAAAGCCAAATCAAAACTAAGGATGCATGAACAGCACCTGGGTACCTTCCATGGATGAAAAGCCAGCAAAAAGAGCTGTTCCAAGTGAGATGCTGAATGTACCCATTACCACAGTTAGCACAGGGACAACTATTCTTTCATTTATATCTCTAGACCTGTGGAAACTCTTCCTGCATTTATGATTTCCAGGATTTACAGCTTGAGTAAAAAGAATAACAGGATTAACAGCTCAAATAAAAGGAATAACTCATGAAGTGCACACCATTGTAAGAAAGTGCAAGACATCTATACAGTCAAAATTTTCTCTGGTGTAAATGTATTAAAAGCAATATATTTACAAGCATTTAAAAAAGTGGATTTGCTTAATAACTTTTTGTTTGGAATTCTGATTTCCTTTCTTATTGTGGTTGTTCTGTTTGTTTGGGTTTTAGTGATACTTTATTCTACATTTGATTTTCTAACAGGTTTTAAACAGAAATCAAACAAAACTATTCTTGATTAATTCATTGTAAAATAAATAAAATGGACAAATGGTATTAGAAATAATAATTGTATGTCTGAACTCTGATAACCAAAATGGAACTTTTCTATACAAGACACTAAAATTTTCATGCATATAACTGTGATATGCTCATTGCCCAGCAGGTGCTATTTTTTCCAGATAAATATCTCAGGGGACATGGAGCATTGTCAATTTCTTTTAAATAATTCAACAGAATATTAATTATTCCACAACTCCTAAGATTTGTAAGTCTCTTTAAATTAGCTGTCCTTATAAGCAAAGTATTCAGGACACAATTTTACTCTAGGAAAAAATCAAACATAAGTTTAGAAATAGTCTGGAGACTAACCTTAAACCTAAATGATAAATAGTTCAGAGTATGTAACATTTGAACTAGGACTTGAATGTTAATTTTTGCCTCTTACTGGTAAAGCCTGTGGAAATTCTATCATATAAAAAATTAATGAAAGCTCCCTAATTTCTCATAATTTATAGAGGAAAATATGCTGAATATAACTCCCAGTGAAACTGGTTAAATTGACATCCTTGAAATTTGATAACCATTCATCACAAATAGAAATCCTTAATATGACAGAGGAAAAAAAAAAAGCTTAAATTGTAAAGGCTAGCAGCAGCAGCAGATAAATGTGGCTGTGGGTATGAGTAAACATCTCAAGCAGAAGCCTGCAACTTGTTAACTCATCATGTGGTCTTACTTTAAATTGTGGTAACACCTGAACCAAATGTCTTGAATCTTCCAGTTAATGGAGAGAAGGCATAAGAGAACATCACCCATCTGATCATCTTTTGTGTTTCTGCAAAAAGACTGTTTAGACTGGGAGAACTGTGGTTTGGGCCTGCAGAGAGAAGAGCCAGTGCTGAAAAATATGAACTCCTGAAAACAAGAAATTATATTGTAGAGAAGGGGGTTAGTAAAGGAGTCAAATGGCTTGAGGAAAGATCCTGGAAATGTGAGAACTGCCTGGAGGTTATAGAGATATGTGGAAACAGATGCCGGCTGATGCATAGGGATGGTGGCTGGTAATGCTAAAGACCACTAACTTAGAGCAATGGCTCAGCATGAACCAATGTGACTTTCTGCTTGAGCTTCCCACAAAATCAAAACATGCCAAATGTAGTTCTGAAGGGCTACAAGTGGGTGAGTGGGATAACCAAGTATGGTAAGAGCTCTGATTTGTTCTTAAATACACTCCATGATCCAGATCCACTATGGGCTGTCATTTACACTGTTACCCGTTAAAGTGTTTTGATTGGCATCAAATACGTTATTTTAAAAAGATTGAAAATATGTGATTTCCCTTGACAAAAAAATGTCACTTTACTTACAATAAACAATGAATGTACTAGATGGCAAACTTTTATCTAAATATCCAAATCAAGCTAACTAGAAAAGCAAGGGTTTGGAGATTGTGTCACGTGAGAGACATTCCACTACATTTCACGGTAGTGGCAGATTTGGTTTTTGTGGTGTGTATTTTGTGCTTCCATCACTGAAAAGAGTTCTTGACATCAAGTTCAGCCTTATATTTGGGCATTTCTTTAAACTCCCAAATAAGTAGTTGTTGTGGTTTAAGGTTTGGGGAAGGGGAGGGACAGGTGGAGCGGCTATTCCACTCCCCTTCCTGCCACACTCTATAAAAGGACACAGGAAGTTCCGCTCACCCCCTCCTTGCTGGGTTTGCTGCTGGCTCCAGACCTCTCTGTGGCTGCTACAACTCCACATGGCTCGGGAGGAATCCAGCAACATCTGAGGATCGGTGTTGTATATATTTGTATATATACCTTCGCTTAATACCACTGTATATTTCCCTTCCTTTGATATCCCTTTTGTTACTCACTGTTAAAAGTTGTAATCTTGAATTCCAACTTTGTGTGAGCCTTTCTTCCTCCCCTGGGAGGGAAGAGGGGAGGGGGAAGAGGGGTGATATAAATTCAGCTCCGTGGGGGATTGCCCTGAGCCTTAAACGGAGACAGTAGTGTAGCAGAAGAGACATAAATGCTAAGATTTTAAAAATAATAATCACAAAAACATTCTTTATATCTAATGAATCCTTACTATTTTTACTGTGAACAGAATTTTGCCAATCGTAACAATTAGGGTTTTACAAGTTGCCAAAGAATCACCGTTATATTTCCAGCTGTATTGCTAGTTCTAATTAAACTTGAGTGCTTATAAACTAATTGTAAGAAACATAATAATGTGTTAGTTATTTTATTCTAGAGGGTACTCTAATACTGAATTCATTGTTTATTCTCTATTGGGTCCTTAAGAAATCAAAGTGGCTAACAGTCTGAGTAAACTCAATGATTGATCGTTGTTTTCCAGAAGAATTAAGGAGGTGGTTGAAGAGCATTCTTATTGAGTGGCTTTGAAGTGTTAGAAATTAGTTTATCAGAAAGAAATGTAGTTTATTATGTTTTAATTTCTTCTACTAGTTATATGCCAGTTGATACACAGTTCTGTAACTAACTGAACTAAAGACTTACAAGCCAAAGATACCACCAACATCCCAAATAATATACAGTCTAAACCTGTGAAAGGTTGGGGGTGGGCTTCCCACTAGATGAATGACAGATGTTCTCTATTAAGCCTAAGGTGAGAGAATGGGATATCACAAAAAAAAGATATGATACTGTTAAATAAAAAATATTTTATCTTAGAGCCAAACAATTTGAGTTACTCTAATTTATTCTCATGCAGCAATAGGATAATAAATTTCTCTTTCATTTAAGATCTCAGTGAACTGATGTGAAACTATGGTCAGGATACAAGCAGAGAAAAACACTGAGAAATAAATATCCAGAAATTTTAAAAAATCAAGTAAGTCTCCTCTGAGGGAAGTAGCTAAGCTATATTTGGTATGAAAAATTAAATAACCATAAGGAAAAATTGTATGTTTGGAGTATATTTAAAATAGCTTGAAAATTAGGGCAAGCGAAAGTACAGGTACCAAGAAACATAAATATTGTCACAAGATTTAGTACTGTGGTGGTAAAGTGTTGGTGTGATCATTTTCAAACAGCTAAACAAGCAAAGAAAATGGTTAATCTCTATCATCACATACTATTGAAAAATGTTTTTCCCTCCCATTCATGAATAAGAAAGTAATCTGGTTTTACAGAACCACTGAGTATGGACAATGAAGTAGTTATTTTTCACAGCACTCAAGATATATCATCACCATTTCCTGAGACAGAATTTTAACAATGATGTGATAGTTTAATGCAAGACCGTGGAGACCAACTGTTTTCAATGCTGTTACAAGGTGAGATAACCATGACAAAATGATATCTCTATGTGTCTATAGGGAGCCCATTATGAGTCTATCATGCTGGCATTACAGTATGAAATTATGATGGGGAAAAAAAATCATTCAAATTTGTACTGCATGACAATGTTGTTCCAGCATAAGTTAATGATATATAGCAACCAAATTGCAAGCCTTTTTTTTCCTCTGTATTCTGAATAGAGTTCTGTCTAACCACAAAGTTTTGATTCATATGAAGTGTGAGAGAACTCAATATAGAAGTAAATTATCAGCATTACCTTCAGTTAATCATGTATTCTTCTCTACTCAGTGTACAAATTCTGCCTTTAGGTTAAATCAAGATGTTTCTTTGCAAATTTACTCTCAACAGAAATTCACTTTGTACAGATGAAATATACAAACAGACATAACTAGAAATCAATTATCCATGCCCCCATAATCTAAAAAATAGAATATCTGCTCCTCACTCAAGTTTCGATTTGCTTTCTCCAATCCAATTATTCTAACGCACCTGCCAACATAGAATTCTTTTGTTAAGAAAATAATTTTGAGCTTGCTCTTTGAGGTGTACTAACATATTGATTTATGTGTGTATTTATCAATATTTTATTATTTCCCCTTCATGATCAGTGTTGTCTTTACAGGAACAGTATTTCTTTACTCACTGAACAAAGGCTATTTTCTTTTTTCTCATAAAAGCATCACATATCAGAAGTATTTTTTAGTCAACATAATTTTTATTCTATTTATAAATAAATCTACCTTTCCTAGGACTTTCAATTAAAAAAATGTTTCATGCTGTTTCTCAATTGTGATCCTCTGTCCTTTCCATTTTCCTAGTGATTTCATTAAATTTCGTCTCTTTGTATAATCCATTTTTAGCCAAATTTACTTCTACTTTCTTTTTTTAGAGAAACACTAGCCTGAACTTCCTTATTTACTGAACAACTAAGAATAAAATGGCAAGGAGTCTGGTTGTTGAAGATAAATTTACACAGCATTAAAAACTTATTCAGCATTATTTCATATCTCTGGAGCCAGGTAAAAAAGAACTTTCTGATAATGTCTGCAAGGATGCTTGTTTCCCCAGCAGGTATGGGAATAGTTAAAAGACTGTTTCAAGTGTGTCGTTCCATAGTACAAAGCATTGGGGTTTGAAAAGCCAAGACTTATGTATGCTCTTAGCTGTGTAGTTAGAAATGTTTCATTTAAAAAGTGAGCATGGTTCTGGTGAAAATATTAAACAAGCATTGTCCTTAAATACAGGCACTTAAAACAAGTACAATGAAATCCCACAGGTATCCTAAACAATGTGACTCATTCAGGCTTTGTAAGAGACCTCCTTTAAGAGTTAAAATTAATTTCATTTTCCAATATTATACTTTATTATTGAAACTACCTAGTGGAAAAGTATGACATTGTAAATTAAGAGACAAACCAAAAGAAATAGAGTTATGGTCATTTGGGCATCATTTGGGAATCCTTATATTGGTTTGCGATGTGACAGATTAAACTTAGTATATTACTGTCCATACACATCCTACAACTAACTTTCACTTTATGTTTAGTATTCAAGGTGAATTCTTCATAAAATAAATAATCCATAATGGAAATCGAAAAAGTCTACAGATTATAACAAGTCTGAGCCTTTCCAAACTTCCAACATTCCAATCAGTTGCTTAAAGATTTTTGAGCATATGCTTTACATGTTATTAATCTGATTACACTGATAGTATTGTTTGATTTAAAAATTAAAAAACAGATCAAAGGTGATACCAGATCTTTGAAAGACAGTAGGTATTTCTCCAGGGAAATGTGGGAATCAGCTAATTTTAGAAGCAGCATAAGACACAGGAACATGTAACTGGAAGGAACTACTGAAGTCATTGAATCAGTCAACTCCTCCTTTCTCACTCCTGAAAGCCTGCTGAACATGAAATAAATGTTTCTTTTAGAATAGTTAACACGTTCCTTATATCTTCTGTCATAAAATTAAGACCTGTGCCAAAAAAATAAACTTGAGAAAATTTAAAGATCAAGAGATTGACTAGAGTCCTAGATACAGTCACAGCAGAGAATTTGTTACATAAAAGTTCCTGATTATCTTAGGATCTGAGAATGGCCTGTGCTACAGAAAAAGCTAAAAATATTTAATACTTATAAAAGAACCCAACAGGGAAGAAATCTTGAATGCAATTAATAAACTAAGGTACTTAAGTATGTTACCTGTGGGTCACTTTCAGTAAGACTAAGGCAAAGGTACCTGTGGGAGTTATTCCCTGCCTGCTTTGTCAGGGGAAGTCAGATGTTTAACTGCAATTAGCAGTCAGTGGAAATCAGGCACCTATATCCTTAAGGTGCTTTGAAAACTGTCTTATTGAAGGCAGAATATTAGAAAAGAGCAGTTCTGGACTTTCTCATACCTGAGATTTCATTAAAGCATTTTTGATAAGGTAAATTCACATGGTTAAACTTAATATTAAGACCATAAGAAGCAGCAAAGATCAGCTGTCCAGGATATAGCTAAGGTTTGTTATCTACATGCTTTTAAGATCACAAATTTTAATTTGAAAATGTTCACTATAGTGTGTTTGAAAATAAATGAAGCATTACAAAAGGAAATAAAGTCTGAGGTAATATCAGGAACTAGAATCCATCTAAATGGAAATACAAGAGATGACCAGACAGTCTCTCTCTCTATGTATATGGCATCTTTCACACAGGGTTTGTTTCATATTAAATTTCAGTTCCTGTAACTGTTCTCAAAACACAGTGTCAATCTGATAGGCATACTGTGGAGGTTTGCAGCTGGACTGCAGGCCTCAATAATATTTTTTGACCTTGATGATTTGAAACCATGCCCAGGAAAAATGAAAGACAAACAAGTACAAGGACGAGCATGCAACCACAAGATAGGGAAGTTCTAACCATGAGCAGGAGTATGCAAAAGCTATGAACCAATAGACAGTATGCTGGTAATATGCTTAGCCAATAAATGAAGTACACAATATGTAACCTTAGGGATAAAAAGGACTGTCTGCAAGAAATAAATGGCAATGCTTGGATTACATTAGTCCGTGTACGTGTTGTCTTTTGATCTTCCGCAAGTGGCACCCGAACAGGGACCCTCTTGCTGTTGCTTCGCAGAAACGTATGAAAACAGCTGGAAGGAGAGGGTAGCGGGAAAGCCGACCGAAAGTAGCCGTTGTCTCGACTGCTGAAAAGAACGTGCGCGTACCATTTGGAATCTTGCCCTGATCAGGTGAGCGGTCGGGGCGGAGATGGGAAGGAGATGGGGAATAGGCTTGGCAAAGAAGAACAGGCAGTAGTTAAGCTCCTCCAACATATTCGTTCTAAGAGAGGGCTATCTTATGATGGAAATGATTTGAAGCGGCTGTTGCAGTGGGCCAAGGACAAAA
>VYZX01006015.1:5440-15486 GCA_013401335.1 Brachypteracias leptosomus | reverse complement strand
ACCTAGGTAGAGATGTCCCTGCTGGCGTAGGGAGGTTGGATGAGATGACCTCTGGAGGTCCCTTCCAGCCTGAAACATTCTATGATTCTGAAATTGCTGAAAGCACAGATCTAACTCATGCAGTGTTGGCACAAGAATTAAGACCTTTTTGTCTTTAAAGTATATGTATATTTATTTAAATTTAAAATGTTTCATGACTGTTAATTCACAGGAAATTTTTTTTTCTCACGGTTTTGTTTGTTTGTTTGTTTGTTTTTTTTACTTGAAAGTGAGTTTAACTTCAGTTGGAAGCTATAATTGCACAATCAATATGTGAATTGACCACTGGCTGGTTCCTTTCCATAACTGTGGAAATCTTGTGTCATATCACTATATTTCAATTTATTTTTGATAAAGTTTTGTTATATCTACTCTTAAGGTCTTAAACAGGCCTGTTCTGATTTTTTTTTGTATTAAAAACCCTCCAGAATCAGTTTTTTCTTGGAACAAGGATGATACTTTTATTATTGTTTTCTGTTGTAATTGTTACATATGGGCAATTTCTGAAAGACAATTATTTTGAATTTAGAAATTGGAATGTTTTATGTATAAAATGTAAAACTTAAACTTTTTCTTTTTTTTTTTTTTTTTTTAATTATTTTTTCCCTGGTTTTAAATATGTTTTCTCACTTGCTGTATTTAATGTCAAATTCTGGTCAACCAAAAACCACTTAGTTTTTTCATCTAAGTTTCATTATATATGATAGCATAGGGAAAGGATGGCAAATACATATTTTACCCATCTACCCAATGAAGTGGGAAATTCTACCTAAGAACTCAATTTTTCATCTGGGAAAACAGATTTACAAGGCTTCTTGTGGCTAAGTGAGAGTGATGTAAAATGGGGTACAGAACCTTGCTCTCACTGTACTACTCTAGTCCTCCTAAAAATAATATATAGTTTGGTCCTCAGTTTCATTGTCTTCTGGATTTTTCCATTATTGTTCATGATCTCTGCAAAGCATAATCCCAAATAAAGGTGAAGCTTCTATTTTCATCTTCTTGAACGTCAAGCTGGGCAGTCACAGATGACCTGAATATTATCATCTAGTTTAAGACTCCTCAATGCAAATTATGCTTTATTTTCTTTTGCCTACCTCCCAGGAAATCTTCAGAGCTTTATAGAGACTTAAATCCTCACCCACAATGCAAATTATACATACAAGACAGATTTACTTTGGAAAACAGGCTGGTTTTGCTGGTTGGTTGTATTTTTTTCCCTGATGTACATCCCTGGTCATATATTGTGATCAATAAGCACGTTCTTGTTTGGTGGGAATTTTTGTCTTTGCTTTTAGTATAGATGTAGAAGATAATTAAATGGATATCTCTTCATCACTGCTTAGGCTTTTAATTTGAAGTCACATTTTTCTAGATGTATTTTCTGTCATATTCCATGCCAGCTTTGATTTGAAAGGTTTGACATCCATTGATCCTGTATAGGATTGACAGCAATAACTGGGAGAGTAAGCCCCTTTTTTAATCTCAAATCTCTCTTTTAATGGGTAATTTTCATTGCTAAATATATATACACAAAGTGCTACTAGTATTAAGTTTTCTTTATTGTATTGCACAACATAGGATTTTATAATAGATTCTACAGCATAAAATCCACAGCTTGTCAGTCATTATAAAAATAATTAAGTATTACCAACCTGTAATTGCATAAATTAGTTGCTTGAAGAAAGAGCCCTAAGGCACTACAAAGTACAGAGTGTTTGACATTGTTATAATTCATGAGGTGGCAAAACTGTCTTGTCTTCCTGTACACTGTGCTACGGAAAAAAAAAAAGGAATTTCTATGTTAGAAAATTACTAAAGACAAGTTTGTGAGTTTGGGGGTTTTTAAAAAATCTATTTGCTGATGCAATATACAATGATGTCAGCATCAATTTCAAAAGACAGATTTTTCAGAACATCCTAAATCCTCCTTCTAATGGTGAAGCTGAGACTCTGTGCATGGTAGAATTTGAAATTGAGATTAAAATTAGGGGAAATAGCCACATAGTTTAGACACATAAACATGAACCAGGAAACAAATCCTTCTATTACAAATTCCAGTTATCATTATCTCTCTTGTTTTTTGCAAATAATGCCAAGAGCTAAATATGACAACAGACATTTAATGGATACACTGTTATGGAAAATCATAGAATACCAAGTTGGAAGGGATCTCAATCATAGAATCATAGAATGTTTGAGGCTGGAAGGGACCTCTAGAGGTCATCTGGTCCAACCTCCCTACACAAGTAGGGACATCTCTACCTAGGGCAGGCTGCTCAGAGCCCCATCAAGCCTGACCTTGAAGGACTCCAGGGATGGGGCCTCCACCACCTCTCTGGGCAGCCCATTGCACTGATCTATCACCCTCATGTTAAAGAACTTTTTTCTAATATCCAATCTAAATCTCTCCTTTCCCAGCTTAAAACCATCGCTCCTGGTTCTATCATTACAATCCCTTTTGAATAGACCTTCCCCCACCTTATGCAGGCCCCCTTATGCTTCATTTGATTTCTGATACTTCCCAGGAGGATTCATTCTACTACTTTCCCAGGGACTGAAGTAAGACTGTTTGGCCCATAATTTCCTGGATCCTCCTTGAAGCCCTTCTTGTAGATGGGGCTGACATTAGACTACTTCTAATGTCCTCTGAAATGTCCACTCATCTCAAAGATTATGGCCAGCAGCCTCTCAATGATGTCAGCCAACTTCCTTAACACCCTTGGGTAGGTAATAGCAGAGCCCACAGACTTTTAGGGGTCAAACTCCTGTTCTAAAAGTACCCATAAAAATATTTTTTGTAAGTAGTTTCTTACTAAACTGACATAAAAAAATTCTTAAGCTTCTGTAAATACTAGCTCAATAAATGAAAATATTTCCAAGATTTAAAAAAATACATTTCTGTTAAAACCTACTTTTACTTCTATCTTATCTAGAAATGAATAGATCTAATAGTGAAATGCTGAAAAAAAAATAAGGAAATTTTGCTATGATGTGTTTGCTTTGTACATATGAATGCAATAAATAAAGACTGCATTTTGTGAAGCTAGAGAAATATCTACCAGAAAATCAAGTGAGAAGCTTCACCTATATCTGTGTTGTGGACAGGGATATCTAACAGAGGTTGTTCTATAATGTACAATATCCTCTTATACTGCCACAAACTAATGGTTTCTTTAGAACTGGATTTTGTCTCATTAATTGTGTGTTATTTGTTTAACATTATTTTCAAGTGCACCTGTGCAGATTCTGTTGTGCTGGCAGAAACCCTAAATTAATAGATTTCCATTAGAAAACACTGCAGCAGAGGGGTAGGTTCACATGCAAAAAAAAAAACCCTTGCAGTTGCTATAGCTTCTTCTTCAATTTGGGAATGTAGAGTGANATTCTATGATTCTATGAGAACACTTTTGCTGATATAATCTCTGCCTTTATGAATAGGATTTTCCGGAATGATGACACTAGTGTATCTATGCTGGTGAGTCTCTTCAGGACAACTTTCTTGAGTAATCCTGATACCAGTGAGACTGTTCCCAGACTAATTCATTGTCAAGCAGGTATACAGGCAAAAATCATAGAACCATAGAATGTTTTAGACTGGAAGGGACCTCTAAAGGTCATCTGGTCCAACCTCCCTACACAAGCAGGGACATCTCTACGATAGAGGAGCTACAAATCAGGAGGGGAGGTGGTACAAAACGTTGCTTTTTGGAGCAAAGCAGACTAATCCCTCCACAACTGACATATCCAAGTGACCAACTTCGAGAGAACTGAAACTGTCAGGGAAACAGGCTGGGGACTGCCAAAAAGCCAGATGCTGCTACTGAAAAACTACCTCCCACAACTTGGCATTGGTACCTCACAGAGCTGGCACCCAGCACTACCTGCTTTGCTAAACCCCAGTCTGTCTTGAACACACCATTTTACTACCCTTCCCTGTCATTAATAAATGGATAATATTATTCTGTTTTCCCTTATTAAGTTCTCCTTGGCAGCTGTTGTTCTTTTGATAAATGTAAAGGGAAAAAGGAGTCAATGTGACCACTATGTTTTTGGTGGGGAAAAGAAGGGTGATTTCTTTTAAAAACGCTGCACAGGGCACACAATCTCCAAACCTTGTTGTTTGCTTACTGCTGTAATTTATTTCCTCAATATTTTGACATTACCCAGGGATGACTGTTGGCACTAGAGTTGTCACTACTTGGAGAAAATGAGCAATTTAACGAATTTCTGTTCTCCGAGCCGCTGACAATTAAGGTTATTGAGCCTGCTGCATGTGGAAGGGAAGTTTATGGGCAGTTCCAGAGCATATAAAAGGAATAAACTCCATCTTTCTGTTGTGCCTTCTACAGGATGTCTGTAGAAAGGACTTGGGGAAAAGAGAAAAACCAACAAATTCCTGCCTTTGAAAGAACTCTTATATTTTATTGAGAAGGGAACTTCTTTTCAAGAATTAGCCCTTGCTTATGAGGGGCTAATTTTTATAGTCTTTGTGAACTTCTGTTGTATGAAACAAAGTTTTTGCCCAGTAAGGGCTGAAGAACTGGTGTGATGACTACAAAAGGAGACAGTAGTAGTGCTTATTTTGGATTGAATTGCATCCATAGAAGAATTTCATTGTCACAGGTCTACAGCAGTAATGCCCCATCAACAAATCTAGATATAGCTACTGAAGAGTTTCAATAGAATGGATGGAGAAATTATTTTTCATTAATTGATGAAAGCAGAATTTATATAGCTAGACAGAGGGGTCTTTTGTTTTTTTTTTCAGAAGAAAATTCTCTGTTGATCATAGTAGACAGAATGTAAATGGAGGCCATCATAAAATAATTCTAACAGAATTTCTAAGAACAAAACAGTTGACACCTTGCCGTTGCTAAGAAATGAGATTTACAGAAGAAAATGAAGTGGCTGCTGCAAAAGCAGCAAAACCACATTATTACCAGTGCCATTCATATAGATCAATTAATTGTGAAGGCAAATTAAACACTGTTGCTTTGTGAGAGCTGTTCTTAACTCGGATGATACATAAGAGCTTTGTGTACTCCTGATAATGTATTGCCCCTTATTTCTATTGGAAAAAAACCCTACCGAGTTACAGATTGAGTTGAAAAGAATAAATTTTCCCCCATTATCCCTGAAGTCTCAATCCATAGAAATGTTAACATACCTTTGGTATTATTCATTGTTACACGATGGAAGGAGAATATCTGGTGCCTGCCTCATTATCTTCAATAAGCACTGAGATTGCATCAGGAATATCTGAAATGTAAGAAATATGTTGTAATCAAAGGGTTCAGACTTTGCCAATATGTTTTAAATGAACTGAAGACACATCATATATCTGACATGCTCTGTTATTCTCTGTGTTTCACCGTGGGACTTGATAATTGTGCTAAAATAAAGGGCAGAGTGTGTCAGGGAGCAGTGAGGGCAGGTGGGTCCATGAGGGAGGTGAGCTGGAAGCTGCAGGTGATGGCATGTCTGGTAGGACTGGGACATCACATCACAGAGGTGGGATGTGGTCACACAGCTCCCAAGTAAGGCAGAGCAGGATCAGTGTTGGCAACCAGTCAGACACAGCCCCAGGGTGAATGGACAGGGATGTGGGAGTCTGGATCAATGAGGAGGTGGCTTCCAGACCTCATCCCAGGTCACCACCACCCCACCCCCATCACCTTCACCCCAGCTCTGGGAGGCAGAAATGTTATATATAACTTGTCATTTATCTTAGAACTCATATAACAGTTCTTTGTATCTGCCAAAAGAGTTTGAATATTGCAGGTTCTGTTCCAGTCTTGAAATTAAGCAGGTAATTCTTATATTTATTAATGTTTATGGCATTGTCCATTAATTTAATTATGTGTAATTAGCTGGTCATAAGTTATACCTTCTCTAGAAACACTTTGGCAAATCATAAAAAGAGAATATATTTAATTCAGCATCATATGCTATGTTTCAGATGCCTAACTTCACATTTTGATTTCTATGAGTAAAATTATTTTAATCAGATTCTCTCTAAACAAATTGGGCAACATGGTCTTTTAAGAAAATGGTAAGACTAAAAGATTAAAAATGACATTGTTGTGTGATGTGGAGTAGTTGTTACTGCAAGTGCAAATATCCTTTATGAGCCTTGTAATGGGAAATTGTTTGAAATTTGATGTTCAAATCTTTCATTTCTCAAGTTTCAAGAAACTGAGATTATTATCTACACTCATACAACTAACACATCATGGAAAAAATATTTTCTTTATGTAACTACATTCAGATAGAAATCTAGTTTGATGTAAATTCATGGATTTCAAATAAAGTTATTGAAGGCATAAACAATGTTACCCATTTGATTTAAAAGCAAACATATATTCAAATGTACAAAAAGCACTGTAGCTAAAAGCAAGTATCATTTTAAATAATGAACTCAAAGCTAAGACAACTTTGTTTTATATTTGATGACCGTGAGAAATACACAGAAGAGAAAAATTGCTGAAATAAATGGTATTTTCTTAACGTATTCCCCAAGGAAAATGTTGTCTATTACTTCTAATGTAGATTTCCTTTATTTCCATAGAAGGTGGAAAATCATCAAATTGAGACTTAGAGGAGAAAAAGAAGCCTGCCACAAAAACTTCATTTTGAACATTGGTAAATGGTTTGTACTCAAGTGCAAAATGGATGACTAGGGTTCTCCATTTCCACCTATTTATTAGAAGAATTATTCCTTAAAAACTAGGGAAGTGTTCACATACTATGGCAGTATGGCTGAAAAATCAAAAGAGGTTATGTGTGAACATTCAATTCTATTAAAGGTGTGATATTAAAGAAAGGTTTCTATTGTAGGTTCTCTGGAATTTTCTGCTGAATTCATTTCCTCAAGAAAAGCATCATTTTTATGTTATTGTCATATTCAGGAAGAGATTTTAATTTCTTTTATGTGCCCTCATTTCCCACTTGGAATAAGAAAGTGAAATATTTTTCTGCTGATAAACTGCACGTTGTTTTTAAAAATAATCTTCAATACTTATTCAAATCAACTTCACAAACATAAAGCTGCATTTCCATTCATTTTATTATGAAAATTGGGGGGTTTGAGTTTCCTTATTTTAGATAGGCAGGTCTTTGTCCCCTACAAAGGTTTCCCCTGACTTTTTTTTTTATTAAGGTAATTTTGGGGACGTTTTCCCACATTTTTACTGAGCCTAGTGCTAAATCCTGGAGTATTCTGGCAACCTGCAAGCTTTGCCTTTTTCCAGAGGTTCCTGGATGCTACGCCCACATAATTCCTCCTGCATGTTCTCCACTGATAAGCACTTTCCCACCATGTGATGGGGGTCAGCTGAGCAACGTGTAGAAGGTAAAGAAGAGAATCATGAGCTTGGAGGACTGAAAGAAGGAAAAAAACCCCATATCCTCATATTTATCTACTATGACCCTTACTTCCCCAGTGAGTAATTGGTGTGGACAAATAGCACACAAAATAACTATTTAATCTCGTGTAACCCCTCCCCGAGTCGTGGACCCACTCCCAAACAGAAAAACTCTAAATTATCCACCATGGAAGTTATAGGAACATTAACTGGCAAAATAAAACCCTAGGAGAAATTGTTTATTTGGACCAGAGACTCACACAAATTATAGCGTAGAGAGAGTTATCAGAAAAAATATTTGCATCTCTGCTGCAGAGGAGGAGGTTTTGATCTAGAAAGAGATTATTTTGCAGTTTGAAAAGTAGTTACCTGAAATATGACAGCAGATTGTGTTGATGATATTAATGCAATAATATCCAGCAAAGAAAACTGAGAAGCTTGGGGGAGGTAGATGGAGCCCAGTTTCCTTAACTTAAATGAAAATACTCCACTTACATTTTTGCCAGGCTTCTTTACATATAAAAATACAATGCAAATCAATAAGTAAACTAATACATACAGTGCAGTGAGTGCACACACACCTTCATTATTTAACAGATTAATACGTTAAATAGCTCGGAATATCTTTTTATCCATGCAGACATATGTATGAATAATAAAACAGATGGTCAGTTCCTCCTTACACACTGGACTGGAGTTGTGAATGCAATGTCAACTTGTAATTGAGTTGAAATGCTGCAAGATTATTTTTTAAAGAAATCTGTCTTTTCTAAGTATCATTTCCTGATTCAGATTACCAGGAAAGATTAGATGGATACCTGCAATAAAAAAAAGAAAAAGAAGATATGCCCCTATTATTAAGATGGGAAATTTCCAGTGATGGATAGAACACAATTGGCAACATAGTTTGACCTACACTTAAGCAAAATGTCCTCCCATCATGCTTGGTTTGGTTTCTTTTCACCTGGGGCATCCTGCTGCCTGATTGCCAAGTAGATATTTTGGAGAAGACATACCTACAGATGTTCATGGACACTCCATCTTTCTTCCTACACAAACTGGGGCAGTGATGTCCTCTGGAAGGAGATTGATGGGCGAGACACCCCAGGAGACAAGTGAACTCCTGTATTTTGCATTGCACCTGTGTTGTATCTACAGAAATAAGTCATTATTTGCTCATTGTGTGTGTTTCTCATCTCTTTGTGTCTGTGAAGGGTAAGTGGTGCATTTCACAGGGGGTATAGGTTAATTACTGGCATAAGCACAGTTTCTACTGCACATGATGCAGTCACAGTGTCTGCTGTGCCCTTGCATAAAGCTGCAGTGGGCAACATGGGGGAAATGTAGTGTCATGTTGAAGTAATGGCCTGAAACAACAGGAGCACCTGCTTCTTCCTAGGTATCTCCTGGATATATTATTGTAGACATCAGCTGCATCTTGCTGTAGCTGGTAACTGTCCACTTAATATCCACACAGTCAGCATGGGGCTGGTGACCACTGGTTTGGCTCAAATCAGTGGCCACAGGCTTGGCATCTCTTCTAAAATTAAATCACTCCCTTATATAGGATACCATTTATGTCCTATGGGTTGCCATCTGTCATCCATATATCATCAGATGCAAATTTAGTTAGTAAAGTACTTTGTCCAGAAACTAGGCACTCAAACTTCAGTCCTTATCAGAAAAAATGTGTGGAGTTTAAACACTGTATTTGAACAGCTCCTGGCTTGGATTTCCTCACCATACCCTTAATGTCTTACATAAAACTCTCTTGGTTTTTTATTACACTGTATATGTCCAGCTCATGATTCTTATACCTAGTTTCTTGCAAACATCCACATAAGCACTGCCCCCTGCAACAGTTTTCACAGCTGTAACAGTTCAAAATCTCCAAGCTTTGCTCTTGCTTCTATTCTAAGGCTTATCTTAAACACTCAAGGACTTTTTGAAAAGGCATTTTAATTTTTTGAAAGAGGTATTGTCTCTGAGAATTGGCCTAAGTGCTTGAATTGTTGCTACTGTTGTGCTGATGAGCCAATGAAAAAAAAAATGAAGAAAATGGGAAAAAGGGACATTCATCAGCAACTGGTTGTACAACTAGTGCTCTATAAATGGGATTAATAAAAAAGGGTTGGTTCAGTTTTTCTGTCTTTTTAGGAATATTCTGAGGTGCAGGTTACACAAAAATGGTGCAATGTAGATGTAGACAGGACAAATCAGGAGATATGATTGGGATCAATTGAGCTGAACCTCCTAATCTGCTGAGATTTTCCTCATCAATTGATTCACCTGCCCACCCATTACCCTATTATCTTCATCCAATATCATGGAGTAGAAATGTTAATGCCCTGAAATATTTTACACGCAGAATACTTTGTACATAATCCAAATGTACCAGTCCTGATTCAAACCTGCAGCAAATACTATTAACAGTTATAAAATCTTCTCATATTTGCTTTAAATAACCAAACAGAGGCAAAGCTAAGAAATACAGGGCCTGAGAACTGAAAAAAAAGGAAGGAAGGAAGGAAGGAAGGAAGGAAGGAAGGAAGGAAGGAAGGAAAGAAAGAAAGAAAGAAAGAAAGAGAAAGAAATGAAGATGGAAAGAAAGAAAGATGGAAAGAAAGATGGAAAGAAAAG